>UESW01004523.1:275954-296934 GCA_900491605.1 Calamus simplicifolius
AGTCTTTAGCATCAAGTTCGGGTAAAATTGATGATGAGGAAGATACATCTTTGCTTGAAAGAGGTATTGAAAAATTAAATGTATCTTCAGATCAAGAACCTGAAGCTAAGGATGATGACTCACCTAAGGATGATGGTATTGATACTGCTCATAATGATAAAGATCTACCTAGAGATTGGAGATATGCTTATGGTCATCCTAAGGACCTAATCATAGGTGATCCATCTCAAGGTGTAAGGACTAGATCATCAATGAGAAATATCAATAATCATCTTGCATTTGTATCTCATATAGAACCCAAAACTATAGAGGAAGCTGAGAAAGATAGTTATTGGATGTTAGCAATGCAGGAAGAGTTAAACCAATTCACTAGGAACCAAGTTTGGACTCTAGTAGATAGACCTAGAGATCACCCTATAATAGGATCTAAATGGGTTTTTAGAAATAAATTGGATGAAAATGGCTTGGTGATTAGAAATAAGGCTAGATTAGTTGCAAAGGGATATAATCAGGAAGAAGGTATAGATTTTGATGAAACCTTTGCACCTGTTGCTAGATTAGAAGCCATTAGACTACTGCTTGCATTTGCATGTCATATGAATTTCAACTTATTTCAAATGGATGTTAAAAGTGCATTTTTAAATGGTTTTATAAATGAGGAAGTTTATGTTGAACAACCTCCTGGTTTTGAAGATCATGAATTTCCAAACCACGTCTTCAAACTACACAAAGCACTTTATGGTTTAAAGCAAGCACCTAGAGCTTGGTATGATAGATTAAGTAAATTCTTAATTGAAAATAATTTTTCTAGAGGAAATGTTGATAAAACTTTATTTTTAAAAAGAAAAGAAAAGGATTTTTAATTGTTCAAATTTATGTTGATGACATTGTATTTGGTGCTACTAACAATCTCCTTTGTCAAGAATTTGCTAAGTTAATGCAGGGAGAATTCGAGATGAGCATGATGGGAGAACTCAATTTCTTCCTTGGACTTCAAATCAAACAAGAGAAAGCGGGATTTTCATCAACCAAACAAAGTACACAAAGGAAATACTCAAGAAGTTTGGTATGGAATCTGCTAAACCTCTTGGTACGCCAATGAGTCCCTCATGCAAGCTGGACAAGGATGAAGAAGGTAAGAAAGTAGATCAGAAGCATTACCGAGGTATGATCGGATCACTTCTTTACTTAACTGCAAGTAGGCCAGATATTATGTTTTCTGTTTGCCTATGTGCAAGATATCAATCTAATCCTAAAGAATCACATTTATTTGCTGTTAAAAGAATCTTTAGATACTTAAATGGAACTAAAAATGTAGGATTATGGTATTCTAGAGACTCAACTTTGAAATTGATTGCTTATTCTGATTCTGATTATGCTGGTTGTAAATTAGATAGGAAGAGTACAAGTGGTGCATGCCAACTTTTAGGAAGTAACTTAATCTCTTGGTTTAGCAAGAAGCAAAATTCGGTTGCATTATCCACTGCTGAGGCAGAGTATGTTGCAGCTGGAAGTTGCTGTGCTCAAATCCTTTGGATTAAGCGACAACTTGAAGATTATGGTATCACACTTGATAAAATTCCTATTAGATGTGATAACACTAGTGCCATCAATCTAACGAAGAATCCAATCCAACACTCTAGAACTAAACACATAGAAATTAGACATCACTTTATTAGAGAACATGTTTCCAACAATGATGTTTGTCTTGAATATGTGAATACTAATGATCAATTAGCTGATATTTTTACCAAACCATTAAGTGAAGAAAGATTTTGTTATCTTAGAGGAGAATTAGGAGTTTGTGATCCTTTAGAATGACTTTCTGAAACTCTTAAGGACAACAACTATCTAGACTTCATCAATTTCTTGAAAATCCTCTATGTTCAATAAGGAAATTTATCTAGAAATTTGATTCATTGTTTCCCCAATTGATTAAGGAACACTTATCTAGAGTTTGATGATTAATTTGATCAGTTTCAGATCCTTGAAATTCAATTTTTCACTGAAACTATTGTGGAGTCGACACCTACAGTTTGTGGAGTCGACACCTTCCTATTTGATGTTCTGTCTGGGCAATTAGAGCCGACACCTGCTTCTGCAGAGCCGACTCTAATTCGGGCGCTGACAGATTTTCTGGTTCGGAGCCGACACCTCGCTTTGCGGGAGTCGACTCTAAGTGAACCTAGGTCAAAAATATATAGGCGGAGTCGACACCTAAACGGATTCTATCGTCTCCAATCCTCTCTAGAGCCGTTCCAAACCTATTCCAACCCCTCTAAACCCTTCAAATCCCTTGATTACTCATTCCAATCAATCCTATGGCTCCTAAAAGGCGTGCTATCGTTGGAGGTTCGGCCGTTCCCACGAGGGCACGATTCGGAGGCAAGCGCCATCTTCATCATCTTCTGCCACTGAGGCTTCTCCACCATCTCCATCTTCTCCTCACATCGACCAATTAGCGGGTAAGGCTATCACAACCGGAAGGAAGGTTGATTTCGATTTCTTTGCTTCGGAGGGTTTCTCTATTGGGCGTCAATTGAAAGAAATGGGATGGGAGAAAGTTGTTCTTTGGATGTTCCTACCTACCCGGCCCTCGTAAGAGAATTCTACAATGATTTGAGTAGAGGAGAGGGAGGTTTAGTAAGTTATGTGAGAGGAACAAGAGTTGTATCACTGCTGAGATACTTGGAAATTTGTTAGAGATGCCCACTGTTGGGATAAATGAGTATCAGCATGATGATCGTGGTGGTGCCCTATCTAGGATGTTGGGGAGAGAGTATCTGAGTTTGAGGAAATTTTGGCAAATCAACTAAATTTGGAACTCAGACTTCTTCACAACATCTGCGGGAGGATATTATTTCCAAAGATAGGCAGATTTGAGTATGTCTCAGAGCGAGACATCTTGCTGATGGATTGTATCATTACCGGGCAGCCAGTAAACTTAGCTGGGATGATGATAGGCTATATGGCAGAGGCAGCTACCAAGAAAAGATCTACATTGCCATATGGTATGATTCTGACTTTGGTATTCAGAAGCCAAGGTGTGTTAATCATGGACAATGAGCCACTGAGGAAATTAAGGCATACAGACTACTACAGTGTCTCTACCATTCACCGTATGGGCTTCAGAAAGGTAAATGGTAATTGGATAAAAGGAGGACGAGAGGCTAGAGCAGAGGAGGCCAGAGTTGAGGAGGCCAGAGTAGAGGAGGACCAGAGCGGACCATCAGTCCCTGACCCATCTTTGCGGGACCATCTAGCTGGACCTTCTGAGGCTGGACCGAGTACATATTCTTCACCTCCACCTCAGACAGCTTTGTATCTGGAGATTTTCAGATGAGCAGATTGGTCAGCTCAGAGCATTATTAGCTGAGTATGACAGTCAGAGGAGCAATGAGATTTGTCAGATGAGAGATGACATCAGACAATTTAAGGAGGAGATCAATTCCAGACTCGACTTGATTTCATTTTCCATTAGCCGCTCTGCAGAGTCCCTTGGCACTGAGCTTCAAAAGATTTTTGAAAGGCTGGAAGGGATTGCAGATGGATCTAGAGCTTATCTAGATGCTACTGGACAATTGAAGAAAGATTTAGACCTTGCTGTTGCTCAAGTTGAGAGTTGTCTTGAAGGCTTTAAGAAATCACAAAAGATGAGATTATGGAAATGATAGGCCATCTGAAGAAAATTGTATACAAGCATGTTTGATTGACCTTCCATTTCCTACAGTGATACCCTATCTAAGCCTATCCTACCCTAACCTTTTAGAAACCTAAGATTAGCTTTTCATATTTTATCTTAGGATTTCTAGTTTACTATACTTTGTTAGCTTGTATCTAGGATTTTCTGATTGATATAGTACTTTACTGAGAATGTATTTTGATAGACACATGTAATGCATCTTGAAATGAAATACAATTATCTTTTTATTGCAAATTTGTCTATGACGAGCAATTACAATGGATGAAGTTTACTATCTCTATGATTGAATGAACCAACAACCTCGCTCTGATAACCTACATTATTTTTAAACTCACCTTATTGCTGATAACAAAAAAGGGGGAGAGAAAATTGTATATGCATAAAGAAGAGAGAGAATGAAAGAATATAAGATTTAATCTTTGGCATATCTCAAAAGGGGGAGAGAACTATAAATTCTAATCAATTGATCATATTCAGATTTCAGTTTATTTACATGTACCTTGCATAGGGGGAGTTATTTAATGCAGGGGGAGCTTAACGATTTTCTATGTTAAATGATTTTTGTGTCAAATCATCTTGATTGCTGTTTATAATAGAACTCAAGTATGTTTTTTAAAGTTCATTTTGAAACTTGACATCAAATTCTCTGTTAGGAAGTTTTAAAGCTTTAACAATGTCTATAACACTTATTTCAAATGAATTTTTAATGCATATACTCAAAGTTTTTGTCATCATCAAAAAGGGGAGATTGTTGACCCAATTATTGATTTTGATGATTAACAAAACTAATTGAGTATAACATTTGAAGTTACTAATGATTTTGGTTTAGTTTTTCAGTTTATGATATGATTTATTAATCAAAATCACAAGAAAAATCAAGTTCTAGTTCGAATCTAATGTCAAGGTAAGATTGCAGACATTAGAGTCGACACATGGAATCGCAGAGTCGACTCCGAAATCGGCACAGACTTAGAGTCGACACCTGGACTGTTAGAGCCGACTCCAACAGAAAAGACAGAACGATGGTTTTTTGGTCACGACTTAGAGTCGACTCCTGGACTGTTAGAGTCGACTCCAGAAGATTTTCGTGTCGACCCCAGAAAAGTCAGAGACGACTCCAGATCGAGCGGATTGGGGATTTTTGATTTAGAGCCGACTCCAGAAAAGTTAGAGTCGACTCCAGTTTGTCAGAAACGACTCCAGAACTGTCAGAACGTCTCTAAACTTTATCTTTATCTTTTTAATCCCAACGGCTATTACCCTTTTTGGTTCTAATCCTTCTTACACTTGTTTCTAACGGATAGTTTTGGCTATTTATGGATTAAGAAGAATCTATAAGAAGAGGTTTTATTGTATCCGAAAAAGAGGAGGACAAGCAAGAAAACAAGAGAGAAAAATCAGAAAAACAAGAGTGAAATCCATCAGAAAATCAAAAGAGAAAAGAGGAAGATTCGAAAGGAAAGATTATACTGATCTCCCAAAAGAAAAGAGAGAGATTTCTAGCATTCCTTGTTCTATTTTGAAGAAATCCCAAAAGAAGAAGCAAGCCCTAGCTTTCTAATCTTCGGAGCTTCAAGAGCATTCTAAAGGAAGATCCACTCAAGAGAAGAGAAGAAGCAAGCCACCAAGATCTGCAAATCAGGCTTTGATTCCTATCTCTTTATTGTTGTTCTATTATTGTATATTTGCTCATTGGAGGAGCTTTTAAATTTGTAAAAACGTTATTGTTTGCTGGGTCAATCAGAGGATTGATTCCGTTGAGGCTGTTAGCCTTGTGCAAGCTGTTGCTTGTGTTGTAAGGTTGTGTGCTGGTGAGCCTTGAAAACCAGCTGGGTTCGTTGTGCACCCGAAAACAACAAGTTTGAGTTGTGAGCTTGCAAAACAACTCTGCTGTAATCAGATTGATTATAGTGTGGACCCAAGAGGTACTTGGGAGTGGATGTAGGTGTAGGTACACCGAACCACTATAAAACTTCTTGTGTTTGCAGTGATTGTTTCCTTGTCTCTTACTCTCTATCTTTGCACACTCTGTTTTATTTTGTATACATCTAAGTTTTCACTTCCGTGGATTATTTTTTAAAAGGAGTTTAATTTTTAAAAAACCCAATTCACCTCCCCCTCTTGGGTTGCTATGTGGACCAACAAACTAGTTTAATCGTATTTTGTGACTATCATGATACTTTTTGAAGCAAGGATTCCTTCAAAGTTGAGGTAAGTTAGGGTGTATGCAAGAATGTTGATGGCATAGATTATTTCTAAAGAAAAAAATGTATGAATTTTTTGTTAACCAGAATTATTGTAAATATTATAATAAACTGGTCCCATAGGTCCCTCATGAAAATATAGAATGGTCCAAATGGCACAAACACAAACAAAAAGGCATTTGATGGAAAGATGATAGTCTGGACCCTCGAGCTCCTGCAACACTACCATATCAGCATATCTATTACAATAACCTAAGATTTCTTTCAAGTATCTTATCAATTTGTGGGACAATTTATAGTAATCAAAACTAGGCATCCAAAGTCTCTATGATAAAATCACACTTTGAGATAATTTATGGAATCAAGAATTTGAACATTTGGCAAGACAAACAATTTTATAGGATCATAATTATTTTCGTAATTTAGTGACTTATAAAGTAGGAGAGGACAGACTTGCTGTAAATTTGCTTCTTTTATTGATTAGAGATACTACCATTCCTACCTATGTGGTTAAGTAAAATTAAGCTATAACATCATATATGAAATTGTTGTCAAATGTCCAAGCCATGCATATAATATATCAGGTTTCAGGTTTATAAGATTGGGTCTATCTAATCCTAGACCTAATCTCATAAGCTGCACTTGGTACATAGGACAAGCTAAGTCAAGCTTGGACTGCAGGAAGGACAAGATTGGATAAAGAATACGATATAATAAAATTTATCCCATCTTATGTTTGGTGGAAGATAGAATAATAATCAGTTAGGATGATTATACCTTTAAAAAAAATAGCAGTCATTGCTAGGATAAAAGTAAAAAAGAGAAAATAAAGCTGCAATTGAATAGCATAAAGATAAGAACACCCATTTTGTTGGAATAAGTAATTCTCTTTTTATCCATTATGATGGAATAAGTAAACCTCTTTTTTTATGGGATTAGCTATCATATGGGGGATAAATTTTTTTCTATCCTTATTGGAAAAAAAAACATGGAAAATGATTAAAAAAATCTTATCCTCTTTTTGATGTGCCAAACATATCCATAAGGCTTCAGATCTAATTTTATAATTCGAATCCAATCCAGTAACTTATTGGGTTTATTTTCGGTGTCCAAACCCTTTGTTTCTTATCGGTTTTTGTATTTGGTTAGATTATCAGCCCCCATTGAAACCCGATTAGGTGCATTCTATTTCTACGTAAATGGGAGATTGCCGTGCAGTTGGTTGGGTTGGCCCTCTTTTGCTTGGTCCAATTTTCTCAATTAATCGGGTCTACCTGGATATGGGCCGGACTCGTGCTACTTAGTTTGGCACGAAGACGGGCCGGGCCGCGATCGCCCGGCTATGAACTGTTGTTCCCCAATTCGCATTGCAGCAAAACTCGTCGCCACCGGAGTGTTTGAGAGGCCCTGCTTTCTTTCTCCGGCTTTTCTCCCAATCAAACTCGGCCGACACCGGTGGGTTCGAGGGCATGGCATCCGACAAACCCAGCAGAGCCGCCGCCGCCGCCGATAGCGATGAAGAGATAACTCTCTCCTCGGAAGAGGTCTGGGAAAAACCCACCGGCTGAGCCCGGATGATATCGAAACCCTCGATCAATTTCCTCTTCGAATCTGGTAATCGTCTTCTTCTTCCATGGCCAGGAGGAGGAGGAGGAGTTGGAGCGGGAGCTCGCCGACGTGCCCTTCGAGGAGCTCCAGAAGGCCCGGGCCGATGGCTCCCACATCTCCGGACCCTCCAAGGCCGCCCCCAACTCGAAGCCTGGCCGCGCCAACAAGAACAGGTTTCCGAGAATTTTAAGATTTTTTTTTTTTTTCTCTGTTGGTTTGTTTTCTTCTCGGTGATGAGTATTGGCGTGCGGTTTGTGGTTGGGAAGGCCGATGGAGATAAGCAGCAAGGTGCGTGCGGGGAGGTTTAGGGAGGTCATCCAGGCGCCCAAAAAGGTGAGTTTTTTCTTTCTTTTTTTTTGATGTTGGATTAATGGCCGTGTCGCTATACTATGTGTTCTTTGATCTCCTTTTGAGGCAGATTGAAAAGGAGAAAAAATCATGTTTTCTGGTATGGATGCTGGATCTGGGTGTTGATATGGTTTATGGGTACTTCGTATTTGATAATGGATTTTAGATATATGGCTGTTTGATTGGTTTGAGATTTAAAAAAAGCATTGTTATCTCACGGAAATTTTGATTTTAAGAGGATATGTTCTTGCATCTAATGCTAAGTTTCAGATGTATGACAGTGTGATTGATCCGGGATCAGAAATTTTGTTTTCTCAGCAATAAAGAATATAAATGTTTTCAAGGGAAATGGAATTTTAGTCCATGGGTTGTGTTCTTATATTTTTATTGCTTGCATAAAATAATCTTTCTTTATGTGCTGAAGGAGGTAGCTTTGTTGGGAACCTTCTATAACTTTCTAGTCTATTTGAAGGGTATAGTTGAGGGATTGCATTTCTGGATAATTAATTTGCATCTGATTGTAAATTGCATGTAGAAGTAAAAGAATGTTTGCTAGCTTTGACAGGCATAAAAATTGCATGCTTGAGGCTCCTTGTACCAACTAATGGTTCTACATGATAGATGAAGATGCCTTGTTGCTGATAGCTCAAGCCTTGGTTCTACCTATCAAATGTTTTTTATAGCCCCTTAACATTTGTCTTGTGCTTTTCATACTAGTGGCATGGCCTTGGATCAGCTAATTAATGACCTTAGCTAGTATATATTTTCTATCTCAACCAATAGAAGAAAGCAAGAAGGCATGAAACCTTGTCATTTGTCAAATTCAAGTCCTGCCTTCCAAGATGTTTTGGTGGAGCCAATGGTATCACTTTGGCTAACAATAGCCATCTTTTGCACCGAAAAGCCTATCTTCCTAGCCAATCGCCTCACCTAACTGATGATGAGATTCTCATTTGATTTGATTGTATTTTGAAAGTTTATTAAGCACTTGCAGATGCAATATGAGTTTTTTTTTGGCGTATTAACTACAAAAAAAGGCATTTTGTGTTGTTGATGCATTCTATCAATTATTGTGCCACTTGTGGACTAACATCTCATTCATGAGCTTTCAACTTCTTGAGGGCGGTAAAACAGGTTGCAACTTTGGTCTCAGGCCTCTATTGCCTTTTTCTGCTTATCTTTCATCTATCTTTCTCATAACAAATATGTGTCTCATTGAGAAACTATCTTCCTTGAGCTAATGGCCTCTCTTGCCTTTTTCTGCTTATCTTTCTTCTATCTTTCTCATAACCAATTGTGTCTCATTGAGAAACCACCTTCCTAGAGCTAAAGGGCCTTTCTTAGATGGCCACATGCATATAGCCCTGATTGAGTCCCCCAATTGTAAGGTTGTGACATGTCTCCCATATCAATGGCCAGTCTTGGCTATGGTTTCTAACTTTCTGGTGGACTTTGTAATTTCCTCATATTTATTAATAGCTAGTGATTTGACTGATATTTTTTGTAAAGGATGGGCAAGGACACCATTGTTAATGATTGATTTTCTGACTTCCTTGTCCTCTTATTTTAATTTTGGTCAGGTTTTTTATTATTAGAACTTATAGACCTGCATGAATTTACATCCTTGACTATTTAATCTAATGTTTGGATTTTCTAATTTTGTAATTAATTTGGTGTTCCTTTCATGGTTTAGAGCCATCTTTTGAAAGTTGTCTAGAATAACCTTTACTGCCATGTCTTCTATCCAGCACATGAGACAGTGCTTATTTATCACACACATGTTTCGGTCAAAAGCCTTTAGTCCATATTATGATTGGCGTTGATTTTTAGTTGTGTGGATCATGGATGCTATATTTAGAATCTTTTCTCTTCTGATGTATTTGGAAATATGTTTAGATTATGACTTTATGGAAAACATATCCTATATATGAATATATGCTAGTGATAAATTATCTTTAGTCAAGATTACATTTCTTGTTTCGTATATAGGAATCCACATGGAATAGTAGTGCATATAATTTACTTTAATATTCACAGCTATACTTTTTTCTTCGTATTTACTTTTTTTTCCTTTTTCCTCTCTTCCAGGTTGTAAGAGATCCACGATTTGAATCATTATGTGGAGCTCTTGATACAGAAGGGTAAGCTTTTGCCACTTAGTTCCTTCAGATTTTGCTGTAAAAGTGTCTTCGACATGAGATTCTAAATGACATATGCTATTTCTTTTTGATGCATAGCACAAAATTTTTTTAAGGTCATCCAAAGTCCATTTACTATTTAATTCCAGAAAACTTTCATCTGCGTCTTCATGCATTTATCTCTCAGACTGTTCAGGCTTCATTTTAATGAAATAGGATTTATTAACAGGGTTGAAAAGCGAGGCTGCCTTTTGTTGTTTTATTTAAAAATAATACAATGGGTGGAGTATCCATGTATGATGCTTGCAGTTTAACACCCCCCTTTCTGGATAGTGCAGAAAAGGCTACCGAATGAATGCTGTAGAGCTACTTTAATGACTTGTATAAGTAGTTGAAGCAGTAGATGTTAAAAAATTCAAATAAGATGCATGCAGTGATTTTAAACACCTCATCTTCTCACTTTCGAGCTCATCATAAGTTGGTCCATTGTTTCCACAATTGGCTGTTTGCCTGATGTTGATGTGATTATCATTGCCTGCTTTTTATTACGATTTTGATTTTATGCCTTGTCTTTAGTCCTGTAGTAGAAAATTAGTAGTTCATGGTTAAGGAGCGATCATCTTCTATAATTTATCTTTATGTCACATATTAAATGCTGTCTTTCTTTGCACCTATCTAAACTATATTGGGATGTCCACAGGACTTTCTTATGCCTCTTTCTTGTGTATTCTATTTTCACATTTTCATTTCCATTGTACCCTGACTTCTTTGTTTCCCATAGTTGATCTTTAAACTCAATCAGGCTGGTCGGTCATAGAGTTTTTTCTTGTTTCTACTATCAAAGATTTTGGATAGAATAGGAGGATCCAAGTTTTGTGTTTATTGATTTTGGGAAAGCAAATTATTGATCACCTTCAGAGCCAATACATTAGACAATGAGGAAGAATAGTGAATATGGAGACATATCAAGACATTAAATCTTCAAGTGGCTAGTAATTAAAATTCTAGATCATTGAGAATCTGCAAATTAGCATGCAGTTACTATTTACGAGTAGAAAAACTAATCAGATAAGGGATTTTAAACCCTATAAGAGAAGGAGGTGGGGCATCTTTGAAAAATGGAGGACACGATCAATAGCAGGAAGTTGGAAGTGTCAATTCAAATGAGTGATTTCTGCTCTCTCATATTGTTTCGTGCTTTCTAGTGCCTATTGGTCCAGTGTGAATGCTGCTCTTTTTTCCTTTTTCCATTCCACCCAGGGGAGCTGTCTTCTTTCTTAAGAAAATAAAACTTAGTGATTGCTGTCTTTTTTTTCTCTCCAATACCAGGCCTTTGATGGGAAGTGATAGTGAGACTTTGTTCATAAAAAAGCATAATTAAAAGTTATATCTTCTCACAGGTACCTAACATTTTGACAATTAGAGCTTTTCTTGTGGGTGTCAACTAGTCTAGTTGGTAAAGTCATTGAGGGTTAGTACCAATGACCTAGGATTGAGTTCCACACTTGCCCAATCCTAGTTCTAAATAAAAGAGCTTTCTCAATGAGTGCAAAAGGTGAGAATTGCAAAATCAATAACCAATTAATACTCATTGCCATCTGGAATTTTGTAATCTATCCATCAGTTGTTTAAACAATTCTCATTACTCATCCACACATGCATTTATGGAATTCCTTTAACGTGCACATGAAGTCCTTCGTTGTCAATGGCTGATACCTTATATTTTGATGCCTTTTTGATTCTTGATATTGAGTAGTGGCCTGACTGCTATTATTATAAAGCTTAGTGGGCCATTTAATAGATGGAGTGATGGTAAGCCTGAGCTAGAATTTATTAAGTCCAACTATTTACTTTGTTGCTACTGAAGGAATAATACATTCAACTTCAGTGATGGATTCAATATTGCATTTCTGTTTAACGTATTTCTAGTAGCGCATCTTCTTTACCAACCAAAAATTCTTCCATAACTAGAGACACGATTATATGGATTTGATTGCAAGTCTTTATTTGTGTAACAAATCACTTCTAATTCTGCAATTCTGTATGCAAGCAAAAACTTTATGAGGTAGTACAGAATGTGCTTCTTCTTCACTTCTTCTTAGTGGGATCTTCTCCTATTGGTTTGGCATCTTGGTACCACTCCCTCCATAAATCCAAAGTATATCCATTGGGACCATGTGGCCCAAATGAGCCTTCCTATAACCAAAGCATAAAAAACTTTACACACATAATAGACCTCTTCAATATTAAGTCTCATTTCCCAAGTCTAAATAAGAGATGACTGCATTTCCTTAGATAGATCCATGACAATTTTGGCTAGAATTATGCCTACAAAGGGGTGGGCCTCGGTGCAACGGTATGGTTGCTCCATTGTGACTTGGATGTTATAGGTTTAAAACATGGAAATAGTCTCCTCCGATGCAAGGTAAGGCTGTGTACATCTAATTCTCTATATACCCTGTAGTAGTAGGAGCCTCGGGCGAACCCTATTTTATGCCTACGTAAGAGTTTTGGCTGAGCTTAGTAATCTGTAACACGTTATCATTGAACAACCTTAATGCCTCATACATGAAACCTCGCTTCAATCCTTTGTAGAGAATTGATGAGATATAGTTTCACAAAGTGACATGACAGTATTATCTGGTTAGCTCGTACATTGTGTGCCTTTGCCATGCATAGATAGGTCCCTTAGGCTAGGCTATATTGCTATCTTGACATTTAGTTGCCAAATTTGATGATCTTAGGCTGAGTCTAGAGGTGGTTTTCTTTACAAAATCATGATTCTATCTTTTTTCCTAATTCAAAATTTCAAGAAATTAAATTTTTCTTAGAGGTATTTGCTTGTTGAAAGGGAAAGATCTGCCATGGAAATTTATAAATAACAGGGAAAAAAATTAGCTAGAAAGTTACTGTAGAAGTAGAAATTTTTGATTTCATAGTAAGGATATGGTGTATTTCCACTATGCAATCAAACATGCATATCTTTAAAACCATATAAATTTTGGGAACATTCTTTTTCTGTTTTGGAGAATTGATTTGAGAAACATGTGAAATTACAAAATATCATGATTTCATGGTACATCCGAACAATCCTTTAGCAAGCAGCTATTATTCATAGAATTTGCAATGAGCTGATAGATTTCATCACCACAGCAACAAACAAAAGGTTTTACTTAAATTTGTAAGCTTTATCATGGCATCATCTTTTTCACCAAACAGATTTGAAGGTCTCAACCTGCTCGTCATTTCCTTTTCATCCTTTATGTCCGCATGCACCCTTAGGCTTAATTGTTCAAGAGTTCCACTGGAGTGAATAGAAATTTGGCCTTGATTGAATTAATATCTAGTGCAATGGCATCGATCTATCTAGAAGAGTCAATATTTGAGAGAGCTTCCTGATGTCTAAAAGGTTCAGCTTCAAAATTTCACCTAGTTTGATAAAAAAATTCTGGTGGATGATTCTCTCCATGACTTGTCCTTATTGGTTATATGGCAGGAACACAAGGTTCCAATGGTGGGGAATTGGTCTTGCTTTTTTCAAATCAGCATTTGAAATATAAACCTTCAGAGATTATCATGTCTCTTTCAAGAAATCACATTATTACTGACAGAGGCCCTCTGATCTTACGTACAGTAGAAAAATTTATGCTTCTCTTTAGAGTATATCCCATGGAGTAGCACGAGTGATGTGATTTCATTTTATCTAGATTCTGTTTCTTTAATGTATGTTGGACATATCTAGACCCTCAAATGTAATAGTTAAGGCTTTCTCTGAGTCCGTGACTGGTAAGATGCAAGGCTGTAAGCTTTGTGACTTGGTTGGAACAACTTTTGGAGTATGCATGCATCCCAACAACATTACATTATGAGGACATATATGAGTAGTCTGGTAAGAAACAATTCCATAGTCTCTCAAATAATGCCTGAATTTATTTGATAAGCACCTGCCACCATTTGAGCGGTGATATTAAATAATGGGTTCACCAAGCTCTTCACAATTTGCTCTAATTTCCTTGAATTAGTTGGGCTCTGTTTTGCAGTTATGAGACATGTACTCAAATTTGGAGTTGACATTAATAGATTTGGAAAGGCAACAAAATCTGTGTGCACGACCTGCAATAAATCTTTTAGATGCTATTCCTTGCAAGGGAAAAGGACTTTGGATATCTTCCTTGTAGGGCTGGTTGACACTGTTGTCCAAGTTTAGATATAGGAGTTGCATATCCTCGATCAATATTTAATGAATTCTTTGTTGGAAAGCTAACTGCAACTTGCATGATGCTTCTTGTTTCCTTTTAGGAAGGCAAAACATCTACCAATGAGAATTTGTAATATTCACAAGTATCTAGACTTTTATTTTTCTTATTAAAATTATATATGTGGTTAACAATTCATTTGGTTATGAACTGCAAGATCCATATATCTCATATCCTAGTATTCCTACTTAAAAATGCTCTCTTGCATTGACTGCTTTTTTTTGGGTTCGTATTCTTATTCTGGTCTCTCTTTGTGAGTGTTCCTAACCTCACTTATACTCTTTGCAATTGTGCTTCTGTTTCATCCCATGATTATTGGCTAAAACTCAAATCTGTTTTACAGTACATACGTGCCCTTTAGTTTGCGAACTTTGTTTCTGTTGTTTTCCTTTGTCTCATAGGATTACTAGATATCATTGGCAAACAGTTCCTTCTGATTAGTCTATTAAAGAATCTCTGTTATGCATCTGTCTTATCATTTGTCTTTCATCTCGATATTTTAACCAGTTAAATTTCACACAATAGAAGCTGCAAAATGGGTTCAAGAGAGCATTATTCATAAAGCTCACCCCACTTGTTGTGATAAGGCTCTGCAGTTGTGGATATATTTATGCTCTATTAACTTTGCCATCATTAATTTATTAAATCAAGTAACTGACCAGACATAATCTGAAAGATGAAAAACCATTAAGCCAATATTATATGCAGTCAATGAAATGTACTCTTTTCTTTATGCTTTATGATAGATTGTGTTTTCTATTTCATCTTACATTTTCTGCCAATTGTTATAAAGCCTGGTTCATGATTTTTTTTTTCTCCTCAAAAAATGACATCCCATGAACTTGGCTCACAAAAGAGTTGATTTCATAGTTGATTCAGGCACTGTAATACAGTTGGGCCTATGTTTCTGCAAGTTGGGCCTTCTTTTTGGTGCTCTTTTTGGGTACCTGTACAATTTAATCTTAAACTGATGAAGTTTTAATTTTGGCTGTTGTATTTTCTTCTTCTTGTGATTTAATATACAATTATTTCATCCTAGAACATGTGCTAATGTTTTTATGCTTTGCTTTTCTTTTTTATTTTTGTTGGTTGGAAGCTAGGTTTAGGAAGAGATACAATTTTTTGTTTGAAGTTGAACTTCCTGCTGAAAAGAGGTGATTCTTCTTTCAGTGTACATGTTATTATGTTAGATGCTTTGGCTCAAGGAAGTCTTGAATTATTATTATTTTTAGGTGCACTGACACTGCGTGATGTCTACAGAAGCTCCAAAAGTTGATTAAGAAGTCCAAAGACCCAAATGTTACTGAGGAGTTAAAGAGCCATATTTCTTGGATAGTAAGTCTTTCATTTAGAAATCTTACCTACAGAAAATTTGTTTAATTGGTTTCCTTATTATTGTCCTTATATTTAACTGATGCTTTGTACTATTGGCAAGAACAAAATGAATGCATCAAATGTATGATAAAATCATAGGCATTTTATGATATGTTTGTCCCTTTTTTTAAATCTTGGTAGTCTTACTGGCCATTATAACAGTCTATACTTTCATATATGATCAAATGTCAGAGTGGAAATTATTCAGTCTAGAATGCCCAGAAGTTGACATATTTGTTAGATTCTTCTCTTCACATCGTCTATAATTTCATATATTATCGAATGTCAGAGTGGAAATTATTCAGTCCAGAGCACCCAGAAGTTGACATATTTGTTAGATTCTTCTCTTTGATATATGCCCATTGGATATGAAGTCTTTGGATGGATGCTCTTCTCCGTTCTGCATCTACCTTGCCTGCCGTTCTGCATCTACCTTGCCTGCAAGGTGGAAGATTTTTCTTAGTTGTACAAAACCTAAGGAGCAGGAGTTGCAAAAATGCAGGGGATGTTAGCTGAAAACATAGAACCAAAAGTACCCTTGCCAATGAGTAAACAAGAGACAAGGCTTAAAGTGTGGCTTCAAGATGTCGTGACCCAACTGTTTCAGATAGGTTTATAGTGAGATGGATTGGAACTAGAAATTCATTTTTTTTGAAATAAAAAAAGACAATTAAAGAAAAATTTAAAAACTTGGTGAATTTGATAAATGAGGAAAGATAAATAATTTGATACTGTTCTCTGTATCACAACTACTTTAGATAGGTTTATATTGTGATGGATTGGAACTAGAAATTCATTTTGATTAACCTTGGTAGTTTTTGATTAAAATAAAACTTTTAGATTTTAATTCATTTTATTGCAATTCCAACTTGTGATTTTTTAACAATTCATGGTAAGAATAGAGGCGGAGGTAGACCTAAACTAACATGAGCAGAAATAATTAAAAAAGATATGACTATTTATAATTTAAATGTCAACTTGGTCCTGAATAGAGTAGAGTGGAGGAAGCATATTCATGTAGCCGACCCCATGTAGTTAGGAAAAGGCTTAGATAGGTTAAGTTGAGTTATTGCAATTCCAGCTTACGATTATTCTTGGTCCTGCATCAAATAGGCTTAAGTATTTGGAAACATGACATTTCAAGATCAATATGACTTTTACTTTCACAATTGGATGTGGCAAACTTTGCACAAGTAGTCAACATTTGAGAGCAAATGTGATGCTAGAATGTTCTTTTGATCTAGTAGTTTCTTTGGATTCAATGTTGCATTCAATTCCGTGACTTTCTAGAATGTTCTTTGATATAGTAGTTTCTTTGGATTCCATGTTGCATTCAATTATGTGCTATGTTTAGGAAGTCTTTAGAAATCCTAACTTGAGTAGGATTATTTTCTTAGGCAGTGTTTGGATGCAGGAATAAGGCTTGGATTAGGCCCTTATTTCGGCTTATTTCTCCAACAAGGTGAAAAAGGAGCGTGGGCCCCACTGGAATTCGTATTCCAGTCAACCCCCCTTATACCCGATTTCTTATTCCATGGTACCCCATGGAATAGCTCCTATTCTCACTGCCTCTACTCCAGGGGCATCGATGGAATTAAATTAAATAAATTAAATAAATTTATTTATAATATCATTTAAATAAATTAAATAAATTTATTTATAATATAATTTAAATTAAATAAATTTATTAATAGAAAATTTATTAACATGCTTATTCATCCAAACATCATTTTGAATAACACTGCATTAATTGCATTGGAATAACATGGAATACCAGATTTTCATTCAAACAGAAATTTGAAATAACAAGGGGAATAAGCTATTCATGGGAAATTCGTATTCCTATTTTCGGATAACTTTTTGACATCCAAACACTACCTTACAGTTATTTGATGGATACTCCAACTTGAGACTGATAAAGTTTGTTAAATTGCTTGTCTAGTAGACACCATACCTTGTGATTAAATGTAATACAATATGCTGATCATCTTTCTCCAACACTTTTACGTATTCAGGATAAGCAGCTAAAGTCAGGCCCTCGTAAGAGTGCTGAATCTGAAATTCTGTCCGAGCATGTAAGGAAAGAAAGGGAAGCAGCAAAGCGAGGCAAACGGCCATATTATCTCAAAAAATGTCCGTCTATGTACTTCATTCTCTCTTCTCTCTCTCTCTCTCTCACACACACACACACAAGAAAAAAAAAAAAAGCACTCTCACACAATAAAATATATGCGCGCACACACAAGCAAGCACAGTTCTGCATTGTCATACCCATCTTGTGCACATTCAATATTTAACTTAATTTTGGTTGGGCAGCTGAAATTCGTAAACAGAAGCTGATAAAGAAGTACGATGAGCTAAAGGTATGCATCAGCACAAGAATATGGGATGGTTGATATGTAATTCATGAGGGTAGTTTTTTTCACTATTTGCTTCTTTCCTCTGCGTTTGCTCCATAGGCTGCAGGAAAGCTTGACTCTTACATTGAGAAGAGGAGGAAGAAGAATGCATCTAAAGATCATCGCTATATGCCTTACCGGAGATCAACAGTTGGTGCACAGCAATGACCTATAGGTAAAGGTATGTATCAACCCACGAAAATATGGGATGGTTGATCTACAATGAGGCCAGTCTTTTCATTATTTGCTTCATTCTTCTCCATTTGCTCTGCTGGCAGCAGGGAAGCTTGGTCTTTCATTGAGAAGAGGAGGAAAAATGCATCTGAAGATCGTTGTACTGGAGATCAAATGATGGCGTAAGATGACCTAGAGTACCTTTGGAGTCGGGGACAGTAATTTCCTTGTTCTATTTAAGCCAGATCTTAGATTATCTCTCCTTTTTAATATTTGTTGTTCCAATGGGTGACTAATGTGAGAGCTTTGTTCGTTTGGCTATGGATTGAGGAGTCGGGAAGGAGAGAGGAAGAAACAACTAATTTCAGAATAGAAACGAGTTATATGTGTGTGCGTGTATGTTATATACATTTTAATCGCTGGCTTAACATGCTTCACATCTGTTTCTCAACAACGTTTTGATCGATCACAAGGAGCATCTAATTCAGTACGACATTATATTTCATATAATTTGTGCTGTTCTGTTTTCTGCCCCTTTTTAACTAATTTATAGTGTTTGGCTATACCTCCGAGGCGCACGTCTTTCTCGAATTGCTTCCTCATCAGTTTGGAGTTATTTAATTTCCAGCTAGCAATTATATTTATATTCTTTAATAATAAAAAATATACCGTCACCGATGTCCCTTGATCCCATTGTCCAAGTTGGCAAGGGGTGGTATAATGATAATGTCCACCGTCAACCACAGAGCTTCTTAAAGGCTTCCATTATAGTATTTCTTATGCTGCCCGGGTTTTCATGCTCAGAGACTTTGCATTGAGGGCGACTCCATGTCGGTTATTTCTTGGATCCAGATGCAGAATTACCCTTCTGCTCTTTCTAATCCTATTTTTTGGATATTTGGGCAACTTTGCGGCAGATTGAATGCGTCCAGATCAGACACATATTTCGCGAAGCCAACTCGGCAGCGAATTGGGTTGCTGCTTCTGTGGCTCGGCTTTCTGGCCCTTGAATCTTATCTTCGGGTGATCCCTGCCCTGCTCCTTTGCAGCAAATTTTGTATTCTGATCTAACTGGGCTGACTTACGCTCGACTTATGTGATCGCTCGTTTGTTTCCAAAAAAAAAAAAAAAAAAAGGCTTCCATTATAGATTTTCAAGCAAGGAGGCTACTATGGTTAGTTTTCAGGTTATCAGATCCTTGGGTGGTTAGAAATTTTATCTTGATGAGGCATGCGTGACATAAAAAAATAAATCTGCGTTTTTAGTTCTATCCTGCTTTAGATCCAAAAGTACGGAAGTGATAGTAATTCTAAGCAGCATTTTAGATACTGTAACATTACGAATCCCTGTGAGTCAAAGTAAAAGGTATGATCATACATTATCATTCATTATTTCTTATTCCATGCTAAATGACAACTTATATATATATATATATATATATATATATATATATATATTGTGCGTGCGTGTGTGTTTGTGTTGTGTGAGAGAGAGAGAGAGACTAGGTTCTTTTGGAAACTAATTGTGATTTATTAATCACTTGAAGTTAATCATTGTGTATTGATTGGGTTTTAAATATTGATGTTAGCCATTCTAATCTTTTGAAATACCATTATATTATATTATGTTTTAGTACCTTCATTCTTATTGGAGGCAAAATCCATTTCATTAGAGTCTTTGAATATGTTGTTTAATTATGTATAGGCATAAATTTTTTTTTTTTTTTTGGTACAAACGGGAATCACACCACTCTAGGGTGACTCAGTCCCACACTATCAGAATACAAAATTAAATTCAGACCAGGAGGACACCATTCACCGGGCTTCCAGCACCAGAATCCAGAATGATCAGCAACTCTAGCGGCGATCCAATCAGCCGCTGAGTTGGCTTCCCTGAAGATATGGCTGATCTGAATACTGTGAACGCCCTGTAGGAGAGAACGAATATCGAAGATCAAAGGGTTGGTAGGCGACTGCGCGCAATGATCCTGGCGAAGCCATCGAATCGCCGTGAGGGCATCACCCTCGAGGATAATACGACGGGCATCGAGACTGCGGATAGCACAGGAAACTCCAGCCCACGCAGCATAAAGCTCTGCAAGCGCACCGATGAATCGAGATGTCCAAATCCCCCAGCAGCAATCATAGTACCGTCAGGACCCCGAATGACATAACCCGATCCGGCAGATCTGCCTCGAACACTCCCATCAAAGTTGATTTTGATAAATCCTGGAGGGGGGGTTCCCAAGAAATAAAGACCGTTCTCCGGTGCGCTGTCGAGGCAGCATGGGAATCCCAGAGGCCAGGGCTATCAAAATTACAAACTAGACGATGGGACGTGTACTCAGTAGATAAGGACAAGGCAGTCCGAACAACCCTGAAAGACGGAGTAGGCTCCTGAGTAAAGACAATCCGGTTCCGGGATAACCAGATCTGGTAAGCAATGTAAGCCCTCGTCGCGCCCTGCTTGCTGTTCCCTCTCCTAACATCCTGCCTGATCAAGTCAAGGAAAGATAAAGAAAGAGAAGATGAAGCGACAGCCCAAGGCTTGACGCTCGCGATCTCCCAAATGTGGTGAGCTCTGAGACAAGTGAAGATGGCGTGATCCACCGCTTCGTCCTCAATACCGCATATCGGACACGTAGGTTGAATCCCCAGGCCACGTCTAGAAAGAACCGAGCAAGTAGGAAGACAATTCCGAGCAATCTTCCATAGAAAAAGGCGAACCCTGGGATGAATGGGAAGACGCCAAATCCAAGCCATATCTGTCAACGGTC
>UESW01004523.1:304219-365268 GCA_900491605.1 Calamus simplicifolius
TTGGGAAGTAGCCGATGAACAGTCGGTTTCCGTGCTTTTTGTTATTCTGCCAGCGCCCTGCCGTTCTGCAGGCAAATCAGTTTTTATTTCACCAAAATTGATGATACGGCGCTGTGGGGAACATAAAGCTACTCTAGAGCTTTCTGGAAGGTGCTCTTTTCTCATGCAGGTCGTTTTGACGTATGGCGCACGCAGCCGTTTACCATTGGAGGATATTATTTTCGTAGGACGATCTCCTGAACCTGTCAGTTTTCGTAATGCTAGTGGACGATCCTCTGCATTTAATAATTGCGATTCGGGATCAAGAGGAAAGCTTCGCATATGTCATAATTCAGGCAGTGGGCTTGGCACGCATTAGGGCGCCGCTTTCATCCTGGGAGGCCACGTGGGGGTGTGGCCCAGGTGTTTGAATCTCGGGGCTTATAGCCTTGGTAATTGTTCCCAGTCCATTTTTGGCCTATAAAAAGGGGAAGTGGGGTAGTGTTAAGTCATCCCCAAAGTTTTTCGCCCATTAGAGCTTTCATCATGCTCGTTTCTCTGCTGCTGCGAGTGGGAGGACTGAGCTTTTCTCTTGCATGCTCTTGGCCTTCGGATAGTTGGGGCGATGAAGGAGCTGCCGAAGGATGGCTCGCCCTTAGGGGATGAGTCCCGGAGATCATATGGAGAGCGCACATGGAGGGCACAGAGATCACACGGAGAGTGCACACATACTCTTCCCATGTGACCTTTGTGGTTCCCCTTCGGAGACGTATGGTAGGGGTGCACGCGGGCCCCCATGGCTCGCTTGAACTTCTCCTCCTCCCCTGATTTGGATCCCTAGGCTCGTCCGCCTGGGGAATCTTTTGCCACATGGGGAGGAGGTGAAAGTGTGCCGCCCGCCGACGCCTTGTCCTTGAGCCATGGCAAGGTAGGGCGGCGCACATTCGGTTTGGGAGAGCGCTCCGCCGCCAGGGTCCACTGGCTTCCTACTTGCTCGCCGAGGGGTCCCTCGATTGGGTGGTCTAGGATGGCCACCCAGATATCTCGGTTGGGTCACCGAGATATCATTATTGACTGAAGCTGGCCGCAACTATTGGTCCATGTCGCCCGGCCATTATCGGCTCAGCTGACTGGATGCGGCTTATCTAGTTTGGCAGTCCGGACGCTGGAGCACCACGGTTGCCCAGGTCTGCTTTGGAGCAGTTGCCCGAGTTTTGTATTCGTCTTTATTTTATGCATTTCAATGCTCTTGTAATGCCTTTCAGGCATTTGTAACCAGTTTTGATGGCAATAAAGAGAGTTCTATTCTGTTTCTCAATCTCTATTTCTTCTGTGCCAAGCTTATTGTCGTTGGTAGTGGGGAACAAAGGCGTCCCGCTCGCTCTCAGGCGAGGATCCCGCGCTATCTGAACTAGCCGAGGTTTGCGAGCGATGGTCTGGAGATTGTTCGACGGAACACGCTCCTTATCTTGCTTAGAAGCTCGGTGATTTATGTCTCATTCGAATATTCGCGGCTCGGCCTTGCCGAGGTTCGGAGAATTCGTAGCTCGGCCCAGCCGAGGTTCAGAGATTTTATAGCTCGGCCCAGCTGAGTTTCGGAAAAAAATTTTTACTTGGCCCTGCCAAGGTTCGGAGAGTTTGTTGCTCGGCCTAGTCGAGGTTCGGATAATTCTTTTTACTTGGCCCTGCCAAGGTTCGGAGAATTTGTTGCTCGGCCCAGCCGAGGTTCGTAGAATTTTACTTGGCCCTGTCAAGGTTCGGAGAATTTGTGCTCGACCCAGCCGAGATTCGGAGAATATTTTACTTGGCCCTGCCAAGGTTCGAAGATTCAGGGCTCGGAGAAATGACTTAGCTGCCACTATGAGCCGTAGTGTAAGGTCTCTATTACGCTTGGTGAGGGGCGCCAGGGCGAAACGAGCAGTATGTTGTCACGCTTCTTTATTTATGATGTTATCCTTCCCGAGGGGACAAGTCACTGGCCAGACGCTGGATTTCTTCCCTCTGCGTTTCCCCAAAAAAGAGCTTGGGGAGGTGATGGGAGCATTTATTACGGGGGCCGGCAGATCGAAAAATATTCTATTCAGGGGGTTTCCCGAATAATCCGTACGTGCTTACCGATCTCTATCGGGATGGGGCACGACCCTTCGGATTCCGCAGGCAATAAAGCGATGACACATGGTGAGTTCTCGTAGGTCGGTTGCTGCGGTGCGTCCGATCGAGATACCCGCTTGGAAAGTATAAATATGACCGAGGGATGTTGGCCTTAGCCATCCCTCATTTTAGGTCTTGAAATAGCATTAGACCATGGCTTCTCAAGGGTGATCCTCCGAAGAGTTACGTGCATCACTCGACGGTCTGTTACACCCGCAGAGGGGGTGTACCACAATCACTGTTGATGGGTTGGGTCTGGCGTCGACCCTTGCGAGCCAACAGCAGCTCGTAAGGGTCGTCAAGGAGTACATGGATGTCTCTACTCGGAGACGGAGGCCCTGTGCCGGGTGGCGGACCGGCAGAGGGAGGAGATTGCGTCGCTCCGCCAGCAGGTCGCTGACCTCACCAGCGGCTGGAGGACCTACTGGCGTCCGGGAGCGACACGAAGCTTAGATAGGGCCTCCTTTGCTTCTGTTTTGCTTTTTTGTTTCTTTTTGTACTCCCTTTCCTCCATCAATGAAAGTGGTCTGTTTGGATAATTTTCTTATCTCAAGAGTTTTTAGCTTTAAAAATGCCATTCGCATAATAGTTGGGGAGTCGGTGTGGCTCGACTGGTTCATGCGCCGAGTCATGGCTCGGTTTGGGATAGGCGCTTTGTTCGGCAAGTTATAGGGGTGTTACCAAAAAGCTTTAGTAACGAGAGGGGGACCTTCCCGGCTTTTGCTCGGGGTCCGCGGTCGATTTTGTGGGGCTTTATTGGACCCTTTAGGGGTTTGCCGGAGGCACATCCTTTGTGCGTGCTGATAGTTTTTCGCGTAGCGTGCCTTTTTCGGATCAACCGAGGTTTTGGGGACTACTTAAGAGTCCTTCGATTTTAACCAGGGGCCGTACACTTCGACTTTCTGCTGGGATTTTAGCTCGAAGAATCTTAGCCCTGCCAAGGTTCGGAGAACTTATTGCTCGGCCCAGCCGAGGTTTGGAGAATTCTTTTTACTTGGCCCTGCCAAGGTTCGGAGAATTTGTTGCTCAGCCCAGCCGAGGTTCGTAGAATATTTTACTTGGCCCTGCCAAGGTTCGGAGAATTTGTTGCTTGGCCCAGCCGAGGTTCGGAGAATATTTTACTTGGCCCTGCCAAGGTTCGGAGAATTTGTTGCTCGGCCCAGCCGAGGTTCGGAGAATATTTTACTTGGCCCTGCCAAGGTTCGGAGAATTTGTTGCTCGGCCTAGCCAAGGTTCGGAGAATTTTTACTTGGCCCTGCCAAGGTTCGGAGAATTTGTTGCTCGGCCCAGCCGAGGTTCGGAGAATATTTTACTTGGCCCTGCCAAGGTTCGGAGAATTTTTTGCTCGGTCCAGCCGAGGTTCGGAGAATATTTTACTTGGCCCTGCCAAGGTTCGGAGAATTTGTTGCTCGGCCCAGCCGAGGTTCAGAGAATATTTACTTGGCCCTGCCAAGGTTCGAAGAATTTGTTGCTCGGCCCAGCCGAGGTTCGAAGAATTTTTACTTGGCCCTGCCAAGGTTCAGAGAATTTGTTGCTCGGCCCAGCCGAGGTTCGGAGAATTTTTACTTGGCCCTGCCAAGGTTCGGAGAATTTGTGCTCGGCCTAGCCGAGGTTCGGAGAATATTTTACTTGGCCCTGCCAAGGTTCGGAGAATTTGTTGCTCGGCCCAGCCAAGGTTCGGAGAATTTTTACTTGGCCCTACCAAGGTTTGGAGAATTTTTACTTGGCCCTGCCAAGGTTTGGAGAATTTGTAGCTTGGCCCAGCCGAGGTTCGGAGAATTCCTGTTCAACAGTAGCTCGGTTGTACCGAGGATTGGTAAGCAGCACCTGTTTCTTTTTGCAATCTTTGGCGATGCAGTGCATGATGATTCACGTCGCAAATTGCGAAAAAATGTGTAGATGGAATGTATAATGAGGCATATGAAAATGAATTCAGAGAGGACATACCCTATTGATAGTATTTACGAAGATTGTTCGAGTTCCACATCCGGGGAATGGATTTCCCATCCAAATCTTGTAGCTTGTAGGTTCTCGGTCCAATGATCTCCGCTACTTGGTATGGGCCCTCCCAGTTTGGCGCCAGCTTTCCTTATTCCAGCGGTTTGGAAACAGAGGCCTTTCGGAGGACAAGGTCGTCGGGAAGGAAGGCTTTCCTTTGACTCTGGAGGCGTGATAACGGGCTACCCTTTGTTGATAAGCCGCCATTCTAATCCGGCCTTCTCTCTGATCTCCTCTACCAGGTCGAGGTTGGTACAGAGCTGTTTGTTGCTAGCTTCCTCTGAGTAGCTTTCCACCCGCAACGATGGGAGGCCTATTTCCACAGGGATGACAGCCTCTGTACCGAAAGCCATTCAAAATGGGGTTTCACCTGTCGGGATTCTCGGGGTGGTGCGGTAGGCCCATAAGACATGATGCAGCTCTCCGCCCACCTACCTTGGGCTCTGGAGAGGCGAGATTTGATTCCCTGAAGGAGGGTCCTGTTGGTCACTTCGGCCGCTCCATTGGCTTGTGGGTGCCCGACCGAAGTGAGGTGGTGACGGATTCCATGCTCCTCACAGAATTGGAGAATTTAGAGTTGTCAAACTGCTTACCGTTGTCGGTGATTATGGTATGCGGAAGGCCAAATCGGCAGATGATGGACCTCCATACAAAATCTCTGGCCCGTGCTTCGGTTATTTGTGCAACAGCTTCCGCCTTGACCCATTTAGTGAAGTAGTCAATGGCGACAAATAAGAATTTCCGCTGTCCAGTGGCAAGCGGGAATGGGCCAAGGATGTCCATCCCCCATTTGGCGAAAGGCCAGGCGGAGGATATAGAAACTAGTTCGACGGAGGGGAGCCTTTGGATGCTTGAATGCCTCTGGCATGGGTTGCAGGCTCGGACTAGGTCGTCCTCATCCTTCTGCATGGTTGGCCAGTAGTAGCCTTGTCGCAGCACTTGTGGCATAGGGACCGACTTCCCAGATGGTTGCCACAAATCCCTTCATGTACCTTGCGCAGAGCATAATCTGCTTCAGACGGGCGAAGGCACCTGAGCAGCGGCATAGAGAAGGACCATTTGTAAAGCTGGCTGTCGATCAGCACGTAGTGGGTGGCCTATAGCTTCAGCTTTCTAGCTTCTCTTCGGTCGGGTGGAAGCGACCCCTCTTTGAGATATTTGAGGATAGGGTCAAACCATGATGGTTCGGCCTCAACTTGCATTATTCGATCGGC
This sequence comes from Calamus simplicifolius, assembly GCA_900491605.1. NCBI lineage: Eukaryota > Viridiplantae > Streptophyta > Magnoliopsida > Arecales > Arecaceae > Calamus > Calamus simplicifolius. The sequence continues at coordinate 309,562 of UESW01004523.1, forward strand.
TTCCGCGATGCTGGGCTTTTCCAGAGTCTCCAGGTGGAACTTTTGCTTGGCATCCGTTGACTCCGCATTCGCCAATCGGGAGAGTAGGTTGGCGCGGGCATTCTCAGATATGAGAATCTGAATGATTTCAAATTTGACAAAATGGGGAAGCAGGCTCCGCACCTCCTGGAGATATCGAACCATGTTCGGCTCCCGGGCTTCAAACTCTCCTCATACATGACCGGCTACCAGTTGAGAGTCGGTGAAGGCACTAAGCTTCTCCACCTTTAGATTGCAGGCGATTCGGAGGCCGGCTAATAGGGCTTCGTACTCGGCTTCGTTGTTGGAGGCCGGAAAGGAGAATCAGACGCCATATTCGAAGGTTATCCCCTTCGGACTGGTGAGAACCAGGCTCGCACTGGAGCGATGGGCATTAGATGACCCGTCGACATGGAGGAGCCACCGGGCTCCAGCTTTTGGTTCTTCGGGGAGTCTAGGGTAGAACGTCCTCTGAGATGGTACACTCGAGGAGGAAGCGGATAGCACTGGGCTTTGATGGCTGGATGAGGCTAAAAATGTATATCATGCTCGCTTAGCTCGACGGCCCACTTGATCATTCTCCCCGACGTCTCGGGACGGTGGACTACCACCTTGATGGGTTGGTTGGTTAGGACCATCACGGAATGCGCTTGGAAGTATGGCCGCAGCTTCCGAACTGAGGTGATTAAGGCCAACACCATCTTTTCAATTCTACTGTACCTTATCTCCGCATCGCGGAGTAGCCTGCTGACATAGTAGATCGGCTTCTGGACTTTGCCTTCTTCCCTGACCAGCACCGAACAAACGGCACCCTCCAAAACAGCCAGGTCCAAGAATAGGGTCTCGCCCGAGGCCAGACTGCCGAGAAGTGGGGGCAAGCCGAGATATTTCTTGAGATCCTGAAATGACTTTTGGCATTTAGGAGTCCACTGAAGTTTTTAGCCGACCTAAGGGTTTTGAAGAAGGGGAGGCATCTTTCGGCTGACCGTGCCACAAAGCGGTTGAGGGCCGCTATCCTCCCGGTTAGGCGCTGGACCTCTTTGATAGATGCCGGGGGCGCCATTTGTTGGAGAGCTTGAATCCTCTGGGGGTTGGCTTCGATACCTCGCTAGAAGACCATGAAGCCGAGAAACTTCCCGGAGTTAACACCGAAGGCACATTTGGTCGGGTTGAGTCTCATCCCGTACTTGCGCAGCGTGGCAAAGCTCTCTGTGAGGTCCTCGACATGCTGTGATGCCTCCTTGCTTTTGACTAGCATGTCGTCCATGTACACCTCCATATTCCAGCCGATTTGCTCCTTGAATACTTTGTTAACCAGCCTCTGGTAAGTTGCACCTGCATTTTTAAGACCAAAAGACATCACGCGGTAACAGTAAGTACCTCGGTCGGTTATGAAGGCGGTCTTTTCTTCATCCTCAGGGGCCATTCGGATCTGATTGTAGCCTGAATAGGCATCCATGAATGATAACATCTGGTGACCTGAGGTGGCGTCCACAAGCTGGTCGATCCGGGGAGGAGGAAGCTGTCCTTCGGGCAGGCTTTGTTGAGGTCGGTGAAGTCGATGCAGATCTCTATTTGCCGTTCGACTTCTTCACCATGACGATGTTTGATAGCCAGCTCGGATAATTTACCTCCCGGACGAAATTAGCCTTGATGAGTTTGTCTACTTCTTCTTCAATGGCCTTTTTTCATTCTGGGGCGAAGCTCCTCTTTTTCTGCTTGACGGGCCTGTGCATCTCGTCAACATTGAGATGATGGACGAGAACCTCGGGCTGATCCCTAGCATATTAGAGGCGGACCAGGAGAAGATGTCAGCGTTGCTCCGGAGGAACCTGATCAATCTGCACCGAGACTCTCCTTTGAGCAGCGACCCGATCTTTATGGTTCGGTCGGGTCGAGCCTCCTCTAATGGTACCTCCTCCAATTCCTCTACCGGTTCTCCCCGCTGTTCGGCGAAGTCCTCGCGAGCATCCAGCCCATCAACTTCTGGCATTCTAGACTGAAGGCTTGTAACGAAGCACTGCCGAGCCATGGCCTGACTTCCCCGAACAACTCCAACTCGTAGCTCAGTGGGAAACTTCATGGATAGATGCGGGATGGAGACAACTGCCTTGAGGGACATTAGACTGGGCCTGCCGAATATTGCATTGTAGGGGGATCTGAGGTCGGTTACTAAAAAATCTGTCTGGACAATGGTCACAAGGGGCTAGGTTCCCGCACGGACTGTCAGGGTGACGACCCCTTCTGGGATGATGATGTCGCCAATGAATCCCATCAAGGTGGAATCCACGGGTCGTAGGTTTTCCATGAGTAATTTCATCCTGGCAAACACACCGAGGTACAAAACGTTCACCAAACTTCCACTATCAACAAGGATTCGGCTTACATCATAGTTATTTAAATTGAGGGATACAACTAGTGCGTCTTCATGGGGAAGCTGTATCCCTTGGAGATCATCGTCGGAGAAGGAGAGCTCGTCCGTCTGTGCCTTCTTTGGCGCTGATCCTTCACTGTCGCCCCTGGGGCTCGATCCGCCGGCCTCTTCAATCATGTTAATGTGGCCGATCACGGGCGGATTCGGTGGAGGAGGAGGTTGTTGAAGTTTGGGCTGGCGGTCACCTTCTTGTTGTTGTGGCTCGGGCGCCCTCCTGAACTGATTCAGTCGCCCCCGCTGGATCAGTCTCTCGATTTCGTTTTTCAGCTGCCAGCATTCTTCAGTGTCATGGCCGTGCTCCCGGTGGTAACGGCAGTACTTGGTGGGATCTCTTCGGGTCGGGTTCCCTCGGAGAGGTATTGGCCGGGGGAGCTGGCGCTCTATTTCCATGAGGATTTGCGCCCGGGGCACGGTCAGTGGAGTGTAGTGGTTGAATCGCCTGGGGGGGCTCCGGAGCGATTCCTTGGCGGCAGCGGAGGGGCTCTTTGGCGGCGAGGCGGACTTGGTCGACGGGCGGGACGGTGCCTGTTGGGACTTTGGGCTCCTTCTTCTTGCCTGCTCAGCGCGGGCAACTCTCCACGATTCCTCGATGGACATAGCCACCTCATGATTAAGGTGGTCAACCTCTAACATGGCCTTATTAAAATGGCCAAGATAATTTCTCAGGGACTCCCCCTCTCTCTGCTTAACTTTAGAGAGGGAGTCGGATCTTCGTCGGTGGCAGCGGTTACTGACGAACTGACCAATAAAAAGGTGGCTCAGCTCGTCAAATGAATCGATGGAACCTGGTTTTAAAGCATTGAACCAGGTCCAGGCAGATCCTCTGAGGGTGGAGGGGAAGGCGTGGCAGAGGACCACATCAGATGCTCCATGGAACATCATTATTGACCGAAAGCTGCTAAGATGGTCATCCGGGTCAGAAGAGCCATGGTAAGGCTCGATGGCTGGTAACTTGACATGGGAGGGAATCACTTCCTCCATAATCCTCTTAGAGAAAGGGATGCCCTGCTCCGCCTTGGGCTTGGGCGGATGGGCCTGCTTGGCGGCGTCCAGCTCCTGACGCATCTCCTGGATCTGACGGCGGATCTCCTCTTCGCCAGCCAGAGGAGGAGCTGGGCAAGAAGATCGCAGAGCAGCGTCGAATCATGGTGGGAGGTCACCGGTGAGAGAGACCGAGCTCGCCGAGATTTGGGAGGATCCCTGTTGTGACCGCCTCATGGGACTGGTTTGTCCCCCCTAGGTCGATGTGAGGGGTCCGCGGATTCGTGCGGACTGGAGGAGGAAGTCGCCGGCGAAGAAGGAACCGCCGCTTCCTTATGAAAGTGTGGAGCAGGAGGAGCCATAAGGTGCTCCTGGACCAGGTGGGTCAGAGTCTGAACTTGTTGGACCAGCGAGGCAAACTGGTCCTGGGTCACCGGGATGGCAGGCGGTGATGGGGTTTTGACTGGCGGTGGTTGCGGCGCTACACCGCTCGTCGGATCAGGCCTCTGGGAAGCGACCTGATCTTGAGCTTCAGAGGTTGCTCTTCTCCGATTGGCCATTAGAGAGGTTCTACTCCATTTAGGATCCTTGTCTCCTTTCTTCAAGTTTTAATGGGACTTGAGGACCCTTCCTCTAGCGCCAATCTGTTGCCGCCGAGATCCGTCCTTCGACTTGGCGCAGTCGATCTCCAGTGGGCGGACCTGCACACAAGTCCTTGCGCGAGAGGCGTTGGGGGTGGCCCTCTGCGGAAGACCCTCCGACGCTCAAGTCAGTGAGAGGAAATCGGCGATCAATCAGAAAACGGGGAGGTGGATCCCTCTGGGGAGTCTCTCCGGGGGCGGCCAATCGGAAGCTCTAGAGGGTGAGAGCACCGACGAGCAGCAGGAGAGTGGGGAGTGAGGGTGTGAGCGCGCGCATGCGTACCTGAGGGAATCTGAGCGTGATACTTATAGGCTGTCGCCTGGATCTCGAGCGCCTTCTGGAAGGTTCAGAGGTTGTTAGGATACGGGAGTGGATCGAATCAGGCCGTTGTGGGGCTGTTGGGATCCGTATCTTATCCGTTAGGGGACCGATGGCTGGGAGAGCTCCTTGATGGCTTGAGATCTGTAGATGTGTAGGTCTCAGGTAGCCTTGATAGGTCTAGGACCACTTCTCACATGATTCCTTGCCTAGGGTGCCGTTACAGTAGGCTAAGGCTCTCCGCGTCAGGTTCCGCGGAGGTGGGTATTGGATCGTGGGTCATTCAGTGAAGCGGGTCATGGAGGCTCGGGGAAACGAACTACAGGAAGTTCGGGAGAGCCGAGCTAAGGAAGCCTGGGAGGCCGAGCTAGGGCAAGGCCGAGCTACGGGAGCCCAGAGGCCGAGCTACGGGAGCCCGGAAGGCCGAGCTATGGAAGCCCGGGGGGCCGAGCTTCGGAAGCCCGGGGAGGTCGAGCTACGGAAGCCCGGAAGGCCGAGCTATGGAAGCCCGGGAAGGCCGAGCTACGGGAGCCCGGGAAGCCGAGCTATGGAAGCCCGGGAAGGCCGAGCAGAGGGGTTGGTCTTAGCCTCCTCGCACGGATATGATGCAATAACGATTTTACCCCCATAACATATCCAAATTTTTAACATCAAGGTGATACATCATCTCTTATACAAGAAGTATTAACTATCTCGATGCTAAAAATATTATTTCTCGATGCTTAAAAGCATCAAAAAATATTATTTCGGTGCTTTTAGAAGCGTCGAAATAGCGAGAGTGAAGGCAGAATTTTTTGATGCTTTAAAAAGCGTCAAAAAAGTGCCAACGCTTTTAAGCATCGACACAGTTTCAAATTGCCAACATTTTAAATTAAAGTGTCGGCAACTCAAAATGATGCCTCACTCACATCTCCGCAAGTGTCGGCATGGCACAAGGTACGCTTTTTCTCTCTCTTTCAATCTGTTTATTTTTTCTAATAAAAAAAATCTCTACCAGCTTTTATCGCTCTTTCCCCAAAATTGTGTGGGTTTAGGGTCCTTCTTGTGTTTTATCCTTTTGTTCATATTGTGTTTGAATATAGATTGGCATACATTGGATCCAAAGGAAAAAAAAAAAAATACCGAAGCTGCCGACTTCGTTCTTTTTTCCCCTTCCTCACTGCCTCTTCTTCCCTTCCCTTCTCATTTGACTCTGACCTTTCAATTTTCATGTCCTGTTTCCACTTGCGTTTCTTGTCATCCATACCATTTTCGCAACGTATGCCAGTTCAAAAGTATCTCTAGTCTATATTTAAATATATCACATTTTTTTTGACTTTATAAAGGCTTGCACCCCTCCTTTCTCTGTCGTGCCACTGCTGTTGGCTTCCACCCGAACCTGCAATCCATTTTAAATCCCCATAGAAAAAGATAAAAAAAAGACCAAGAACGTTCGGAATCTAAGGTTTGGGTTTTGAAGGAGGAGAGTACCTCGTTGGTGGAGAAGGAAGAATGGGCGACAGCATGGTGATCGAAGCCGAAGGCAATAGCCACTGAGGATGGGTAGCAGCGAAGACCCCAGCCTTCTTCATCTCCTTCTCCGGTGGTGAAGGCGACCCTGCACGATCTTAGATCAATTCCACCAACTTCCCTTCCTCTTATAGATCTCTTTCTAATTCCCAAATTAAATTGGATTTGATAGAAGTTTGAATTCCGGAATGCTTGTGGGAGATTGGGGTGGTGGGGGTTCGATCGTTAAAAATTTTCATCTGTCGATGCTTTAATTCCCAATGCTTGCCCCTAGCATCGGAAAAAAAGAGTTGCTACAACCAAATTTTTTTGTAATGTCTTATTACATGAATCATTCAATGCAAGGTTTGATCATATTGTGCTTTAATTGTTCTCATGTAATTAATTAAAATATACATATATATATATATATATATATATATATATATATATATATATATATATATATATTAAAAACTCCGCCAAGACCGGTTCCAACTTCAAGCCCGAGTAAAGGAGGGTTACGTTAAATAGCTGACAACCAGCGTAAAACTCCGTTAGAACCCTTAAAACATGAATATGATAAATCAAACTATACGAATGGCTAGAACGTCTCAGTTAGGAGGCATATTGCATCTTCCTTTAGATGTTTCAAAAAATGGGTAAGAGGCACCGCACCGGTGCCCGGATGCGGTGATAAGTGAATAAGGATTCCTGCACTATGGACGAGTATGGGTAAAGAAGTTAGTTCATAATAGTCAGCTTAGAGTAGCAACATGAAACATAGGAATACTAACAAGTAAAACTATGAAGATAGTGGATACTATGATTAGGAGAAAAGTAAATATAATATGCTTACAAAAGACTAAATGGGTAGATAAAAGATCTAGAGAAATAAAGAATACAAGATATAAATTATATTATATTAAAAAATATAAAAATATAAATGAAATAGGAATTATTGTAGACAAAAATTTTAAGAAATATGTTGTTAAGGTAACTAAGAAAGAAGATCGGATTATATCACTAAAACTTATAATTGAGAATAATATAATTAACATAATTAGTACATATGCATCATAAGTAGAATTAGATCAGCAAACTAAAATACAATTTTTGAAAGACATAGATAAAGTAATACAATAAATACTACAAGAAGAAAAGATATATTTGGAAGAAGATTGTAATGGATATGTAGGTAAACAGAGGAATGAATATGAAATGATACATAGAGGCTATTAATTTGGAGATAGGAATGAAGCCNATATAACAACTTAAAACCGGCTGCTATCCAAACCCCAGTATTTAAAAGGAGAACCCCAACTCCACGTGCGAAGAAATACGTTGTTAACAGGACCTATTTTCAGGCCCCCAGAAGAACACCCATTCACTTCTTCCCCGGCCCTAGCTGGCGTGGTCCCCCGCCCTTCAACCACGGAGTTTTTTCTTGGGTCACAAAACGAGTGGCTTTATTAGATCCCGTTACTCTACTGTTTCGCTCTCCCGGTTTCCCCCTTCTTTTTCTCCAGTCGTACAGTCCACGTGTTGAAATCCAAGATGAAGTTTTTGCGAGGACGTTCGTAATCTCGACATCTTGCGATCTTGATGGCTTGGATGCTCGACACTTGCGCTTCGGGCGACCGGTAAGAGCCGGTGGCACGGGATCCTCGGGCGCTTGCTGCCGGTCACCCCGTCCCCAGGCTCGCTTCACCGCCTCCCGACGCTATATAAGGGCCAGCTCGTCCGACGGTGCCGCGCCGAAGAAAGGGGGCGAGGGGGGCGGTAGGGGAGGCTCGGCGTCTCTGTGACTCTTCTCTTTTTTGCTGTCTTTTTGGCTAACTCCGGCTCGAATTCGGAGTGTAAGCATAGGATTTAGTTCTTTAATTTATTTTAGATGTATTTTTTGAGTTTTTTCTCAGTTTTTGATCACCTCTGGCTGTAAAAACTGCGATCTGTTTGATTGTTTGAGCTATAATTTGTATCTTTCTATGATTTTTGCAATCGAAGATTAGTTATTTGCTGCTCTTCTTCTTATGATGGCGATCGAGGGATTTGGTGATAGGTTCTGTTAATTTGTCAAAAAAATGTGAATTAGAGGGAGATTAGGGTTTTGTCTTTCTTGATGTTGGTGATCGCTGCATGTAACTATTAAGGTTTCTTTTTTCTTCTATATTTTTCCTCGTTTAACCGTATGGTAGTTATAATTAGTTCCTTTTGAGGTTATTAGGGTTCGATCTTTCCTGGTACTGTTACATTATTGCTCGCTTCTTTGGCTGATTGGCATTGGCGATTAATTTTGTTCTTGGTTGTTCTCCTAATTGGTCGATGATAGAGTTGATTCTTGTTGAATGAACTGATTGAATTCTTTTCAATGGTAGGGTTACGTAGGGGGCTTTAGCTACCTGGATTCCAGACGCCATCGGGGAGCCACCCCCTAGGCTTTAGCTACCTGGATTCCAGACGCCATCGGGGAGCCACCCCCTCGGTGGCCTCGTCACGGGTCGCTGGGGGTGGAGGTCAGACGTATTCTTCCTTGGCCTCTGGCGTCTTCTTCCAAGGCGATGGCCAGAGTCCAGCCCTAGTGAACTCCATGTCAGGCACTGGACGATCTGGTCTCATTCCAGCATCGGGTGACATGAACCGCGGGGTCCTCAACAGTGCTGCAAACTCCTCTGGGCCCAGTGTTGGAGCAGCTCGCTGGTTACAGATGCCAACTCAGCACTCTCTGGAGGGCCTCAGCTACAGCGGAGCACTAGCATTAACACCGAGTCCTACATGCGTCTGCCTGCCTCACCCATGTCCTTCTCATCCAACAACATATCAGGTTCCTCAGTGATGGATGGCTCCTCCATTGTGCAGCATAGCCCGCACCATGACCAGGTGCAGAAGCAAGTGGCATCCAGTGCCACATCTCATCTGGCATCACAAGAGCCAGGTGATTCATCGAATCCCATAAAAAACCACGGCTTGATATGAGGCAGGAGAATGCTTATCAGCAGCAGGTCATCCAGCAGCTTCTGCAGAGGCATGAGTCAATGCAGCTGCAGCGGCATCCAAGTCCACAGCTACAGGCCCTAATAAACAGCAGAGAATGGCACAACATCAAGTTCAGCAGCAGCAATTGCTGCAATCTTTTCCACAGATACGCAGCCCAGATAGCCCACCAGCAACACAGCAATTGGGCACTATCTGCAACAGCAGACGATGCAGCCAGTTGCTCCTGCAAATGGCCCATGGATAATGGGATATGTGCTCGCCGTCTTATGCAATACTTGTATCATCAACGTCAGCGGCCACCTGTGGGTTGATCTTTCCATATGCACGGCTAATCTGATGTGTTTGTTGGGTTGACATTCCTAATACTATTTTTTCTCATAACAAGCTTGTCTAACAGTATTTGCCCCAATTGCAGGATAATGGTATGCAATACTGGAAGAAATTTGTGACAGAGTATTTTGCACCAAGAGCTAAGAAAAGGTGGTGCTTGTCGTTGTATGACAATATAAGCAACCATGCCTTAGGTGTTTTCCCACAAGCTACCATGGTTAGTGTCTATGCTGCCAAACAGTTGTTACTTTTATTTCTTATTTTCACTGTCATCATGCATATCCTTGGAATTCTTGTTGTACCTGATATATGCTGCATGCAAAATTATATTGAATTGTCAAACCACATGAACATGAATACATATGCATGTCCTATGTCCATGCACATTTCTTCCTCGTGCATGTGTTTTAAAAAAAACAATACAAGATATGTCTGTGGTGTGTTCTAAAGATGGTATTGTTTTATAAAAGATAGTTTGCTTTCCATGTCTGCAATTTTGAACTGGTGTTTGGAGTAGCCTGGAAAGAAGTCACTCTTCCTCATGGGACTTGCTTCTAGGTCAGTTTGATCTTATTTCCATGGATCTCTATACAAACTTTAATCATAACTCATAATGTGAACCAAAGGTGGCTGGAGGTGGCAATGCCATCAATCAAGATGGCATTGTGGTTAGGAGGCAGGGGTTGAAGGTGCTTTCATGGCAGTGAGTTGTGTTGGCTATGACAGTGCTAATATTTGAGATAATGGGTTTCAAGTGTTAAGTTTGGGCTGAAAAAGGTGAAGGAGAAGACATAGGGGACCATGTGCAAAGTAGAGTCCCTTTTGAGATTGTTGAAGTAAATCCAATTTTGTTAAAAACTTTGTAAAGACACTCTTGGAATCCAATGATGGGGGATAATTTTAGACAAATTTAGCTGGATAGATATCTATTCTCACTTTTTTATAATTTATAATGTAGATTAAAATTTAGTTTCGATGTCTCAATTCCTTGTTTTTGATTTGGATTTATGCTTGGCATGAATCTGGTGGAAGCTACCATTAAACCACTAAGTTTTTGCAACCAAACTCTAGTTTCAAGTCCAGTTCAGGGCAAATTGATCTGAATTGGTCTAGAATCAGAACTGGAACAGTTCAGCCTTTTGGCTCGGTATGGTGGATGAATGGATCAAATCAATCTTGAACCAACCATATACTGATGTGCCAAATCGAACCATTCGATTTGGCCCAATTTAGGATGGTTCATGGGTTGGGGCCCTTTGATCCATTTGATTGATACCATCAATGCGATTTAGTATGGCTCGTATTGAATTGTACCGGTCTAGTATCGAAACGGTGTGGATTCTTGGTATGGTGAACTTTGGTTCTAGCTGAAAATTTGATGGTCTTTACTTCAGTCCCATGGGAAATGGGTTGGGATAGCTATTGATTCTTTGTCAGCTTGTTCCACTTTGATATGATGAGGAATAAGCTAAAAATGTGCCAGTTAAAACTTATCCTGGACAATATTGGTTGGTACCACTTTCTGGTCTTGTTTGTGGGTGACATGAGTCTGAGCAACCCTGATTTGGTCCGATTCAGGTGGTTTTGGTTTTGATGATTTTGTGGCACTTTGCCTCCTCCCTTCTCTCTCCCCTATAGATTAGGGCTGCTGGGACCATTTGCTGATGTTTTAATCATTGATAAGATATATAATTAAATTGTACAATAATCTTTTTCAATTTCTTTGTATAATGATTTTCTAAATCATCCTATAAAACCAAAAGAAATATTGTTGCTGTAGTTTCTTTTATAATGCCAACAGAAATTTAATTATTTATTTTGAATTTTTATTGACAAAACTTTGGACTTACTTATAAACAAAGTGTACAATTTTGTGTTGCCTCCTCTCCTAGATTCTAGCTATGTCCCTGCTTCTATTCATTCTTCCTACTATCTGCCGTTGCTGATATGAATGTTGGATCTTTGTATATTGGTTCTCTATTAGCAGCATGAAGCACCTCCAACCTCTTAAATTATCTCTAAAAACCAAAATTATTGTAGAATATACAAGAACAACAAAGCCTTATCCTAAACTAGTTGAAATTGGCTATATGAATCCTTTTTTTTTCATTTAGTTATGTTCTGAGTCAGATTTTTTTGGTAAGATGCAAAAGTTTTAAACCTTTCTTTATCATTTTCTTTCATATAATTTTTGGTTTACCTATAATTTTTTTCTTTATATGTCATTCTTTTTGCATAGGTGCAACTCTAGGTCTATTATTTAAGTCGTTTTTTTCTTAATTTATTCTTGATAGGAGCCACTTCTGCCTTTTTACTAATAATTTTTTTTATTATATCTTTCCTTATATTACCACACATTCATTTTAACATTCTCATTTCCATCATAGTCATCTTATGTGCCTGTATTTTTCTAATCGTCCAACATTTCATGCTATAAAGCGTAGCTGGTTTTCTAGCTGTTTACAAAACTTTTTCTTCAACTTGTTAGATACATTATGATAAAAAAATTAATCCAATCCACTTAATCTTATGGACATCATTGTCCTCAATCTCTCGATGATTCTAAATACTGAAAATGATTATTTTTAGTAACTTTATGGTCCCTAAGTTGTATTACGCATTCATTATCATTTTTAATTGTAATTAAATTACATTTCATTTATTCTATTTTTGTCTCATTTAACCTAAAACTTTTAGATTTTAATGTTATTTGCCATAGTTTTAACTTACAATTAACTTCAGCTTTAGTTTCATTATCTAGTATTATATCATCTGCAAATAACATGCATTATATAATATCATCTTGAATATGTCCAGTAAGTTCATCTATAACTAGCAAAAGATAGGAATTAAAAGAAGATCCCTGATATAAGCTCATTGTAACAGAAAATTTGCTAGTATTATCATTAATAGTTGTATATTAGTAACTATCCTATCATACATTTTTTTTTAATTATGTGTACCTAATAGGTACTCTTTTTTTTCTAGCATCCATTGTAAGATTTTTCTAGAAATCCTATTATATGCTCTTAAATCAATAAAAAGCATATAAAGATTTTGTTTCTTTGCTTTAGATATCTTCATTAACCTCCTAAAAAGAAAAATAGCTTTATGGTTGACCTTCTTGGCGTAAAACCAAATTGATTCGTTGATATTTTTGTAGTATATCTCAATCTACTCTCTCTAGAGTTTTATAGTATAATTCATAAGTTTGATATCACGATAATTAGAGCAGTTTTGAATATTTTTTATTCTTATAAATTGATATTATAATACTCTTTATCGATTTATTAGGCATCTTTTAAGTTTCTAAAATCCTATTAAATAAAGTTGTCATCTATTTTACTCCAACATTACCTAAACATTTTCAAATTTTTATAGGCATCTTAAACTATTTACATGATTTTATTTAATCATTTATTAAAATAATTTATCTATCTTGATCTCTTTCTCCTTAACTAATTTTTTTTTGTTATCATCTTTAATGCATTTATCCAAAAATATATCTTTATTTTTTCTGTCTAATTCGATCTATATGCCTTTTTCTTTATCTTTAGTTTTTAGCTTGTGATATAATTCTTTATATACCTTATATCTAACCCTTTTGTAACGTCTTGTTAACTTCTTGCTTAACCATCTTATAGTTTTCATATATTTTTTCATTCTTACATTTAGATAGTTTTATACACACTCTTTTAGCCTTAACTACTAATTAAACTTTTCATTCCAGCACAAAGTTTTTTTTTATCATATGGTCTTTTTTCTTTTGACTCTCCTAATACCTCTATAGCTACTTTTTTAATACTATTAACTATATCTTTTTATGTGATATTAATCTCTCCATCCATTCTTCATTTTTCTTCCTTTATCATTCTGTCTTTAAAAGTTATTAGTTTCTTTCTTTTTAAATTTCATCACCTAATCTTTGAATTCTTATACTTTGTAGTCTCTCTCTCTTTTTTTTTTTTTTTTGAATACATATATCCATAACCATTAATTTGTGTTGTGTAGTTAGACTTTCAATTGGTATAACCTTGTAATCTTTACAAAACACTCGATTAATCTTTCTAGTAAGAAAGAAATCTAGTTAAAATTATCAATGACTAATATTAAATTATATGCTATCGCAAACTCTGAAATGACATTTTTTTCGTCATTTCTATCTTCAAATTTATAACCTTCATGACTCTTCAAAACCTATATTATACTTTTATACATATCCATTTAAATCTTCTCTAATAACTATTTTTTTCTTTAATAAGAATCTCTTGTATTAGTCCATATATCTCTTTTCAAAACTTTGCTTTGTTTCACTATTTAAACCTACTTAAGGAGTATAAGCACTAATAATATTTATTGATTCCTCATTTATCAGTAATTTAAGTAAAATTATTTTATCTCTTATCTTTTTAGTGTTTACAACATCATCTTTTAGGCTTTTATTTACAATGATTCCTAATTATTTTTTACTTTTATTTTTGTCTATATACCAAAGTTTACAATTATCAACTTTTTTTGCTTTTTCACCTATCTGCTTAGTTTTCTGCAAGCAAATTACGTTAATTCTTTTTCTAGTCATTGTATCTATTAGTTCTATTAACTTTCCTATTAATGACTCTATACTCCAAGTTGCTAAACGTATTTTATTTTTATTTTTATTTTTTTTGAATTATCTTTTTTATCCATATCCATCTATGAAGATGTGAGAATTCTTGCTTATTTTTTCAATTACACCTGGGCGTGATGTGGCATATCACTTCCAGGGGCTGCCTTAGCTATTCTTGTCATTTCTATTACATCTGGGGTTTTGATGCAACGTGTCGCTTTGGGGAACGCTCTAGCTTTATCGTTTTTCTCTATTGGAGTCATATTTAAAGTGTGTGATTATAGTTTTTAAAATAACAAAATTATTGTAGAAATGTACTTTCATAAATCTCCTTCTTTATCCCTTTGTACTTTCTTTCTATGCCTTTCTTTGTGATCTGGGGATCTGATTCACTCCCACATCTGATGTAGCAGCTGTGGTATCATCTGTTGCAGCAGTGAAAACTTAACCCTTGAATTTTTCATGACCTAACACTTATTTCTCTCAAGCTTAGACCTCTATCCTCAATCCGTTGAGAACACACCCATGCTACATACCATTCATCTTGTTTCTTATTTCCTCAGTTCTTGCAATGCTGCCTTGCCCATTTAATTTATCATGAATTTGAATTACTAATTATGGCTCAATACCTCTCTCCACAATCCATCAAGAAAACATATGAAACATAACATTTTACTGCTACCTTTTTCTTAATTTCTGCTGTCTTGTTTGCTTCATAAAATCTGCAATTGTTTCTTACTTTGTGAAATGTCCTGCTACGACAAAGATGGAATGCTGATGGAAATTAGGGTTTTGCAGGGATAGCATTTTAAGCAGCTGCTGGCTGAAGTAAGCTGTTAATAATTAAAGGACACTTCATGCCCTTTGTATTGAGCTTTCAGTTATTGGTGAGATTTGTTGGTTTGTTCTTTCCTTTTTTGTAAAGTGTAACCCAGCAAATTAGTTAGGAAACGATAGACAAAATAGACATGGAAAAATCACTAGAAAAATAGTTCGCATGGAATTCTTATTAATTTCTCAAAGATGGGATGATTTAATGACAACTGCTAATTTTGCACCAAAGAAAACCATAAATTTAATGTTCGGAAACCTCTCTTTCTTTAGTATTTTTTATTTTCATGCTTTCTTTGGATCATAAAGAAAATGTGTTATGCTACATTGGGAGGTGATTTTATCAGGTATGTTAAGAAAATTAAACTCCTGATCTACTAGGAACCCCATTCTCGCATACCTTTTCTTTCTAAAGTTCCTTCATTTCCTTGAAACTTTTAAAGCATGCTTTGGAGACTGCATCCCTAGTGTTTCCCTGGAAACTCTTGCAAAAGTGCTAACCTGTTTCCCAACAACCCTGACCTAAAGCAGACCTAAAATAAAACTCTCAAAGAATATTCTTACCTGAAATAACAGTTTTTACATCCCTATTGACTCATATAAAATTAGACCAACCCTATAATTGGGATGTTTTCACTTAGACTATGATATTGTCACCATATTGTTGAGATCATTGCCACTGTAGATCCTGAATCTTTGATTTCCAACGTTGCCGTTATCATTATTGTTATCTTTGATTTGAACTGCATCATTATGCTTGTTAGCAAATAAAGTTTCGATATGAAGTGGTATCATGTTTCGAGGTATAAATGCTCAAATAAATCCATATTACACATATATTGATATATTGATCTGTTTTATGAGCTTAAATAATTTAACTTGTTGCAGGATGCGTGGCAATGTGACATCTGTGGTTCTAGATCAGGAAAAGGATTTGGTTAGTAGTTTCATTGCTGTAAAATTCTGTTAGCTGGGTAGTTATTTCTGTAACACTGGAATTTTTCATCATCTTGGCGATTATGGAAATTCTTTTAATTCTTTCAATATTTGTATGCTTAAGTTTTGCATGACCATTGTTTCTTGTTTTTTTAGAGACTTTATTATGCATCAATAAACACATGGACTTAAGGAGTTACATGGTGCCATTGCTTGCTTGTAGTGATACTCTTAATGTAGCAAGTGTAAGCCCAACATTGTTTATTCAAAGAAAACTAAAGTTGACGCTTAATGTTGTCACAGGCAGTTAAGATAAAAGGGAATATTATTTGAAATTTTAAGATAAATGATTTACCTTAATTTTCATTTTGGGGAGAGTTTTGTCCGTTTCAACTTGTAAATAGTTCTTTCAATTAAGAGATACTAATTAACATTTGTTGAGTTTTGTAAGTACAGATTTGATATAATGTTATAATTTTAAAACAGACCATATATAGGAGTAATCTCTGAAGTTGATTTGTAGAGAGATAAGTCTTTTTGAATTGTAGATCAAGGCTTCTTGAAAAAATTAGATAATTGAATATGTTCATACAAATTATGTTAATAGTTGATTACTGTAAAAAGAGAAAAGGATAAATTAGTATACCACATCTAAATTTTAGGGGGCCTGATGCTTTCACTGGAGGGTGAAAATTCATATGGTAGAGAATTTGGGCATGTGCATTTTGACATAAGAGGAACTTGAAGTAAAATATACGACTATGATGGAAAAGAAGCCAAACTTGTGATGCACAAATCTTCTCACAGCCTATAGTGGTATTTTACTTTAAACACACAGACTTATAGCAAGAGAGTGCTTGACTTGGTTGCACTCAAGTAGATATCCACTTAGATCGTTTAGATTGAGTAATATGAGTCTCATATCAATGATCCAAGCTGTTGGATGTCATTCTCTAGTTTTAAGACATTTACTCAACTCATCTAAGCCTTTTCCTAACTACATGGGGTCGGCTAAGTTTGATTTAGTAGATTTATGTTTTAAGGGATCTGACGAAGTTTTACGCTGGCTGTCAGCTACCTAACGCATTCACTAGTTTTAAGACATTTGAAAACCAAAAATCATCTGCTTTGACCACCCTAGCCCATGTGTCAAGTGGCCAAAAAAAAGTATTATTTCATGTGATCCAAACTGTTCAATTTTTGGCAACCAAGTCAAGCACTCTCTTTCTTGCTCTCTATCTCTCTTGCATCGACGCGCACACATGCATAAATACACACATACATGTATGTATATATGGATGTATATAATATTAGGGTTAACATGTGGACGCTCACACAATAACCCAAATAAGTTTGTTCTTAACTGAATGATTGGTGCTCAACATTGATGATTTGACCAGTTAGATGTGATTTACTCTCTTTGAACCACTTACCGCCAAAGAATCATGTGATTTAGATGTTAGAAGATGTGCATTTTTTTGTGTTAATTAAACTATTCATTTTTTACCACTAGGTGCAGGAGTGATGCATATGCAACTATTCATTTTTTTTACCATTGGATGTATAAGAGATGCATATGCTAGGATCTCCAAATCACCTGTTTGTTTGATGGTTAAGGGTTCGGATCACCAGTGTTGGGTCCTTGGTCTTTTGTTTTGGACTGACTTTATTTGGACTATTGCATGGACACTCACATATTAGCTCATTCTCTCTTATGTGTGTGGCATTTGGTCATTTTGTTGTGGATCGAGATTGGTTGGAGGCTGCGTTGGTTGGAAAATTTTTTGAGTGTGAGGGTTTGAAGCAAGATTAAAAGATAGCAAATGTGGGGTTTAGAAGATTGATGTTGGAGAAGGATTTAGGATATTTGAGGTCGGGAACACAATACCATATTGAATTGCCCAGTTTGGTTGGTATTTGTATTGTACCAACAATGAATGGGGACAGTTCATGATCTTGATGTGGGATTTTGCTTGAAAAAGTGCAAATTAGTCTTTTATGGAACGTATGGTTGTGGGCGGTTTGGCCCTGCAGTGGTTTGGGCCTTAATAATTAGTGGAGAAAGGGATCCAATGCCCTTTTATCCCTTTGTTTCAAGGTAAGAGAGGAGAGACAGGTGAAAGTGAGGAGAAGAAGAGAGAGAGAGGGCTAGAGTGGAAGGGTGAATTGGCTAATCTAGTTTTTCCCTCTTCCATTTTCTTTTTTTTAGTTATATACCATAAATGGACATAAATTAAAAGATATGAGGAAATCATGCCAAATTTTGTATTTGGGCACGAATTTGTGATGTCATATATCATATTAAGATCTGCACAATGGCTCTTGGTTTTTTTTGCTATTTATTTTATTTTATTTTATTAAAAATGTATTTTAGATTAATAATTAATAGAAAAAAGTGACGGAGATGTTAAATTTTAAAAATTAACATCATGCTTAGGATCCAGCATGCTATCTGCAATCTTTATTTTGATAGCAATTTGATTGATTTTTGGCATGTTAATTGTTTCTCTGATAAAAGTCCAACTTTAAAGTGATTCCTAAATTACTTACAATCAAACCAATACGTTTTCTTGCAGTTTCTATTTTTTAATATAACTATTTTTTATATTTTCAATGTTATACTTAATTAGTTTAACATATATTATATGGTCACCCTTCTTTAGACTCCTAACGTAAAAAATTAAAACATATGACATCTAAACATCTTAAACAAACTTACAAAACATCTTATGTCCCACTCAAAACCAAATAAAAGAAGCTTAAACACATTGGAAATAAAAAATGAAAAAAAAAATCTTCTTGGTGTACCAGAATGGTTTGCGATGGCATGATATGATACATGTTTCTTGCGGCATTATACTATTGGCATATTGTAATGGTCTCCTATTGGTATGCAATCTGGTACCAAGACTTTGAACCTTACTTTAAGGATTCTAGAAAGATTATACGATTTAAGCTAATGTTACATGGGCCCCTTTGTTAGTTAATTATTTGCTGCCAACACTTAATCATGGGTTTCTGTATGATACATTGTTTCAAGTCCATATAAGAAATTCTTAGATATTGATAGAATCCAACACTTAAACAGATGCTTGCAACTTATTGAGACCATGTACCATGAGATTTATTAAAGGCTGCAAGATAGAAAAATCTGTACAACAGTAAAGTAATTAAATCCCCAAATAAGAATTGATAAAGAATGTTTCATCATGCAGGTTTCAAGTAGTTCTTATAGGTCTCATTATTTAATTGGAAGGTATAATTCAAGGTTTGAAACTTTGTCTTCGTGGACATTAAGTCAGGGACTTTTGGTTAATAATGTATGTTGTTACGTGGATCATAACAACCAAAACTGTGAAATACCCCATTATGTTTAAAATCCATTTCATAGAGGATTCTTTTATATTCTTGAAGAATTAGAGGAAATAAAATGAAAGCAGAAAAAATGAATGTGATAAAGTCTTTTTCTGTATTTTGTTGGCCAAATATATCCGATAATTTTAATATACTAAGCATGCAATTATATTGCAGATGATTACATATGCAAATATGGTATGTAATCCATCTGTTTCTTCTTTTTGTTCATATCCTTATCATCAGTTTTTAATTATGAAATGTTTTCAACCAATCTTCATTTTTTGTCTCATACTTATAGGATTAATTGCATTGCTATGGTCGATTTTACACTCTTCACGCTCTAAATCTAGACCTTTATACAGGTTGTTTTCTTGTTGGTGCTTACCACCTGCATTTTGAGTATCATAGTGTATTGTGTGGGGCTTAATATGCACCTTTTGTGCCCACTTCCTATTTTTTTATACTAAGACATGTACTACCATGTGTTATTTTGTATGAGGGCATTCTGTACCCAAGGTTATCACACTCTGCTGCTGGGTGCCTGGGCAGTCCCTCCTTGGTGCTTGGCTTGCTCAAGCACCTAGATGAGACTCAAACATGTTATGCTTAGGGGCCACCTTTCATCTAAGGTTGATGCGTTTTTTGGTTGATTCATTATTTACTTAAAAGAGATAAAGATTTATAAAGTGTTCCCTTTGACACTATTTTGAGACTCAAACATGTTATGCTTTTAAGATGCTTTAGATACTTAAAATCACTTAATAGAAAAACTATTTTGATAAACTAAAATAATTAAATCAAAGATTTTGTTATTGCATAATTTAAGTAGCTGACAATTTTACTATTTATCAATATGATGTACTCTGATTTGCTTTTTATGAACAATAATAGCTATTTTTAAGTTTTCAGGAATATTTTTTATGCAGGTGCCCCTGGCCACCTAGGAATTCTAGGCCTTTAAAGGAGTCAACACCTATAACCTCGGAAGTTTGATAACCTTGACCGTACTATCACTCAAATGTACTGTAATTTGCTGGCAGGCAGTTCAGTAATGGAGACTTAAAACATTGTTTACCACTATAAATTACAAAAAAAAAAGTCCTTGAAAATGTGAAAATGCACATTGAAAATCTTTGATCTTTGTATAAGTCTGTGATTGCTTTCATGGTGTAGATTAAATTGATCAATATCTATACAACTTTGCTTTCAGTAGATTAGAAAAAGGTTTTTCTGAATTAGGTGTTATATTGCATATAATTATCTGATTATGAAATATTCACAAAAAAGATGTTCAGATCATGATTTAATCCCTATCCTCACTTGTCCATGATTTTAACATCTAGTTTCTTTTTTTTTTTTAGCGGATATTTTATGTTCCTTCCATTGATATATATACTTTTGTTGTATGGGTGTCTGACAGAGGCAACTTTCGAAATACTTCCAAGGCTTTGTCAAATTAAATTTGATCGTGGAGTTATTGATGAACTACTATATCTCAACATGCCCCATGAATACCAGTTGTCTTCAGGAGTAATGGTCTTGGAATATGCAAAGGTTGTTCAAGAGTGTGTTTATGAACATCTACGGGTTATTCGTGAGGGACAACTCCGAATCGTATTCACACCAGAATTAAAAGTATGTGACTAATATGTTCCCCTTGGCCTATAGGCTTAGATTTTGCTATTTTATTTTGTAACCTTATGTAGTAATTAATGCATATGCTTTAGACTTAATTTAGTTATTTTTTCTATGTTTCAGATTTTGTCTTGGCAGTTTTGTGCACGGAATCATGAAGAGTTTATCCCTCGCAGACTGTTAGCACCTCAGGTATCTGTTTTACTTGTGTGCGCATGTATGTCTACATGCATGCAGTCTTTAAGAATATATTGACAATAAGAAAATTATAGCATGTCCATGGTGACACTTATTGCAGGAGAAGTTACGCTATGTACTTGATTTTATATCATGCTTTGTTGGTATCATAGTAAGTTTGCCTAGAGTGAAGGGTTACGCCAAACCCAGTTTAATTTGAAGGTGGAATAGTTTGTTTTGGGTTAAATTAAATAAAAACAAGTAGCTCTGCCAATATTTTTTAAATATTGGCCTTAGTCCGCTCTCCCCAAACCAAGTGCAGCCTTAAAGCTGTTAAGGAGAGGTTCAGTATAAAGGTTATCTGACCCCTGAGGTGCTTGGGTTCATCATGCCTTAGGACCTCATCATTGTTCTTATTGCCATTCTTTTAGCTTTTGAAATTTTAACTGATGGCATCTGGATTTAGATGCTGTACATTTGGCAGAACCTGCCTTTAAAAAAAGGTCTCAAGAGAAGAGAAGCTCATGATCCCCTCAAAAGGCCCACAAAAATTCTTGTGTAATTATATGCTTGTGAATGTGTAGTATGTTCTGTCATATTATTCTAAAGGGCCTATAATTAAGCCAAAGTAGTAGGTCTTCTATTTATGTAGTTTTACTTACTAATTTATTTGTCATCAAGAAGTGGGATTTCTTTTATCCATGATACATGGAATTTCTTGAGTATAAATGTACCCCAAGTTAAATAACAGATACTCAATATTCATCGAAGTAATTCTCTTGGCCTGTTTTGGTGGCTGGTAAAAATGGATCTTGAAGTTTAGAATGTATGAGACTATCATGAGAATGTTCTCTCTTGTATGATTTCAGTAAGACTGATCCTTGCTTACTACATAAAAGTGTGGAGTTTCTTATAGTATACATGCTTTTTTATGGTTCGGTGCCAATTCAGTACAATGAACCTTATAGTATTTATTCTTTGTTTTTTTCAGTACCAGTCAAATTTGTAACATTCCTGCTTCACTATTTCTCATTCTTCGTAGTCTTTCAATGCCAAGAAATTGAAAAAAATGATTTGATTGGTTCTTTAATGAAAAAAGTATTAACTTTTGTATTTCCGTTGAAGCCTGGGTCACTCAAAATTATGGTCTCAAGAACTTGTAATGTTAAGTTCACCTTTAGGCTTATGTTTTGTAAAACCTGCATATTCTGTTGCTAGTCTTTTTCTTCCTGGTACATCTAGTAACTATGTAGGGACCTTGATGGTCATCTCAATGATATTATCACAGACATTGCAGTCCACATGTTTGTCCATCATTTTGAATTTTTTGACATGCCATCTCATGCATATGCCACTTTTAGATTTCATAAGGTGCACTTATGTGTAGGTTGCCTTTTTGTAGTGCTTGTGTTTATCCATATCAGTGTCCCTGTTCATTCCATATGGTTGTTTGACCCTTGCAAGATTTCTTCTGTATTCCACATGTATCAGAAATCCACTAGGAAAAGGAAATAAATTGTGCACAAGAACAAACAAAAAAGGAATTTGAAAATAGAAAACACAAATAAAACTGGGTTTTTTTACATGTATACCTTTACAAACATCTGAAATTATCTGTATGCCCTTGTGAATTTGCTATTTACATATATGCCCTTATAATTATTTACTTTTGCATGTCTATCCTAACAAATATTTGGAACTATAGGCATACCCACATAAATTTCTATTTACATGTGTACCTTTATAAAATTATTTCTTTTTGCATGTCTTCCCTTATTAAGGGTATACATGCAAAAAAAAAAGAGAGAATAATTTATATCACACAAATACTAAATTCGTGAGGGTTTATATGTAAGTTCAGAAATAATTTTAAAGATGCACTTGCAAATAGTAAATTTAGGGTATCCACACAATTTCAGATATTTACAATGTCATACACAAAAAACCTAATGAAATAAGAAATGTAGTATAAAAGATCGATGACAAATCTTTTGTAAAACCATAAAGAATAAAAGAACCAAGAGATAAGATTGCTAAATTAGAAAAAAAATCTGGGCATGTATAATGTATGTTTGAGAAAGAAGTAAAATAAACTTAAAAAAATGAACTTGGAAAAAATAAAATAAAAATAAATTTAGGAAGCAAATGCAATTATAAAATTAGAAAACAAAATAGAAAATGTGCAGAAATCAATGGAACAAAATACAAAAAAAATGTAATAACAGTACAAATATTAGATAAAAAGACAATCATGAATAAAAATAAATTTAATATGAAATTTGAAAAATCAAATTCAAATCAAAAAACTGTGTACAAAAATGTGAATCCCCTAAAGATAATGAAAATGAGAACATAAAAAATGAGATGAAAAAAATGTAAACATGAATAAGGAAAAAATACTAAATTTTCAAGAGAAAAATAAAAAAAAAAGTTTTAGTAGAGGGATGCCAATGGAGTGGCTGAGAGATTGGTGGTCTCTGATGGAGGCCAAAGGGGATGGACCAAGAGATCACGTTGTGGTTTAGAGAGGGTGAGGGTGAGGGTGAATATTGAGAACATCTTTGTCTCAAATCCTTGGCTTATCACCTCATTGCTAAAGGAGGAGTTGAGAGATTGTTGGTCTCTGAAGGTGGCCAAAGGGGATGGACCAAGAGATCACATTGTGGTTTAGAGAGAGGGAGGGTGAGGGAGATTATTGAGAGCATCTTTCTCTCAAATCCTTGGCTTATCACCCCAATCGCCAATGCCGTGGATTCCACCTCAAGCTCATAGAGAAAAATTGGGAAACATTTTCTAAGGAAAGGAAACCTATGATTTGGGGGATGGGTGGAGATCAAAGACTGACCCTGGGATGTGGGGGTAGATTAGTGTGGAATTACGTGTCTCAAAGACTGACCAAAAATTCCATGGTTAAGTGGAAGTTGGTGAGAGTGAGTACTTGTTTGGATGTTTCGATGAAATTTACTAACTAAAAGCCTGTCAAAATGGAATTGTTCTGCAAAAGAATTTTATGGGCAAAATTTAGCCTGAGATCTCATATTTACCGAGTGGCTGCAACAAAAATCAAAAACTACCCAAGTAATAAGAAAATTAAGAAAACTTGTATCATATTTTGTTAAACAAAACAAATTCTCGCTTCTGCCACCAAGATTTGGGGAAGGAAGAAAAGGTGGAGCTTGGGTTAGGGAACAAGTGGATGGAAGAGCTCAAGACATATCATAAATGAGTGGTTTGTCAAGCAAAATGTGGACAAAAATTCAAAATTAGTATATTTTCTTTTGTACTATGATCTGTTAAAATTCTATCCAAACATGTCCTTGGGAAATCACCTTGAAATGCCTAGTTCCACATGATACCAAGGAAACCTGGTGTATCCAAACAAGCCTTTGCAGGGTCAAAAAACTTGTGGTTATGGGGAGAAGTTCTAGTGGCTCCCAGTTTAAAATTTGAGATAGATTATAGTTTGAGATGGAATAGGGGAATGATGCGTTTTTTGGTATTTACATGTTGTCCTTTATAATGAATTTATATGGTAAGTTTTTATGGCATATTCCTCTTTTTATAATATGCTGGCAATTAAGTACATTTGAAGCACCTTTGAGAAAAATAAAAATAAAAATAAACATAATATATAAATAAAAAATATCTAAATAAAAACTATTATATTTTAAAAACAATTATTTAGTAAATGAATTTGATTTTGGAGAAATATTTTTATTTTATCAATTTGCATTTCTAGAAAGAGAGATGTTTTTATATTTTTATCAGAATGCTATTTTCAGATCTGTTTCGCAATGTAGTCATCCCTCCATATGATTTGATTTTGAAGATTCCATTCTTTTATTAGGCTGGTGAAAATCAATCCAAAATCTTTCCATATTTTTTTTTCCTTTTTTGACGGCATAAGTTATATATTATAAAAAAACTGATTGGGTATTAAGTATGAAAAATCACAGATATAAAAAAAGTTATATTATAATATTATGGATTCTTACTGTTGGAATACTACCGTGGATTGGGTTCTATTATGATCTCACAATCTCATTAGCATAGTTAATGCACAAGATTTATTTCTATTATCCTTTATTCCTGCAAAATATCTGTAGAAAATCAACTTCTTGTGCTCTCAATGTTATCTGTAATCGGTTGGATTGGTGCTGCTATGGCAAGAGAAGGATGGCCTAACAAAGCAATCAATAACTTTCCTGGCATTTTTTCTTGGCATTAGGTCCTCCTATTGGCCTTACGTTGATGAGGTTTTATTTCGGAATTTAGATCTTTTGAATGCCCTGTTTGTAGGTTTGAAATCTGCAACGTTATTTCCTAAATGGAGAGCCCTTAACTGTGGTTGAAGTAGGGTGTTGAGAAGATCAGGCAGATCTCTTGTTAAATGGAATGGACAGCTACTTTCTTCCTATATCAGGGAGGCTATGCTAATAATTGTTTGTAATCACTGATTTGTGTTAGATTTATTTCCTTGTTGAAAGATCCTCATTGGAGTAGGACTACTACATTTGACTGGCAAAGCCTATCATTTTACGCCTCCTGTTTCTTCCTTCTTACTCTCTCTCTCTCTCTCTCTCTCTCTCTCTCTCTCTCTTAGTTGAGCTTTCTGCTTCCTGTGATAAAACAGAGCTGATTGTCTCTGTTAAATAGATCTTTCTACCATTGTTTCTCTGTGAACAACTGACTAGTAATAGTTTTAATGTTGTTTACTATTACAGCAGAATGAAAGGAAACTTGGATTGATAATATAGTTAAGAACTTAATATCAAGTTAGATTTGAGCTAAATATTGCAGTCTTTACATCTTAACGAGATCATACTGAGGGGGCGTTTGGTAACCAAAATGAGATCATCACAATGATTTTAGATCACCAATGATCCTTATTCTGAAGTGATCTTACCTTGGTGGTATAAAATCACCATGTTTTGGTATTTTATGGCCTAATAATTAAAGATCTCCGGATATTCGTGATTAAGTTGTTTGGTATAGTAGGATAAATTACCATCTTAATTTATCATTATTTTATATTGTTTATTATTATAATATTATATTATATTATATTATGATATTTTAATTTTAATTATGATATAATATTATACTATTATATTATATAACATTATATCATAATAATATAATATTATAACTGCAATATTATATTATAAAAATACTATATTATTACAATAAACTTACCATATTAAACTGCATTATATTAGTATAAAAATAATACTGAGCATCTTTTTTTAATATGAATGAAGGGGTATTTTGGTCCACAGATCTTAAGTCAAGATTACCATTGAAGTTATGATTACTGCCCGGTGGTGATCTTGAATATCAGACCTCAAGCATTAGATTATTGGGTTGGGCAATGATTTTAGATTTGGGGGTGATTTGCATCACCTTCATTCAGATCTCTAGGATCACTTCATACCAAATGCCCTTCAAGGGTTCTGCTGCTTTGATTTCCATTGGTTGCTTGATTTCTTGACAAGCTTGCTGTTTTTTCCACTCAATACCACTCTAATGGGGCAGCCAGAAAAGGATAAATAAAATGTAGATAGATAGTGTAGAAGATAACTGTATCACATAATTAGGCTTTACTATTAAGTAGTTAAAATTGCCGTTTATTTGCCCTTATGCAGAAAACAATATTACTGAAAAGATCACTGAAAAGATCATTTTACAAATTGGTCTTTAAAAAAAGGACTAAATGACCATACAAAACTTAGTAGCCAGCTAATCCTTCTGTATTTTTTTTTTTACTATTTCTAGTCTGAATAGGACTCTGAAGGTGAGCCTAGCTGCTGTAGATCCTGGATGTTCTCTGTTGCTGCAGTCTAACAAATTAGAAATGTCACACCTCACAAATATGAATGAAATTGGATGCTATGGTGTTTCATATGTTTCTCAGTCTGTATGACCCAGCCAGATGTTCGTGCCATTAGTGGTAATATAACAATCAAACCTTTTACCCAGTCCCAACTAAACCAGATATTCTAGTTGATGTTTCTGCTACTTGAATGCAAGAGTCCAGCCCCATAGTGGGTGGATGAAGGTATGTTATTGTTTGAAAAGACAACTATGGATCAGGATAGACCTGTAACTGTTAATAAATATTTGATCCTCCTTGGACTCGATTTTGAGCAGTCATCTGCACATTTAAGTTGATCTTAAAGCTTCAGTTTTCTTCTGCCCCTTTAGCTGCTCATTTGAATATATCTAATATTTGGTCATTGTGTTTGAAAATTTACCAAAGTAGTTAGTTATTTGTTCTAACGTATTTGTTAACTCAATGACCAATTATCATCAATATCATTGTTAATTTCAGCTAATAATTTTTTGGATGAAATTATAATATAGTAGAATCCTTGTAATTTAATAATCTATACCCAACTTATATAACTCTGCTCTTGTTTTTGTTGGCATTCTAAACCAACTGCCAGTTTTGAATTTTCAGACAACATATTTAGTCAATTATATTTCTTTTTAAACACTCCTGCCTTGCATGTTCCACCATGGTGTTCTATTGTTCAAGCAGTCGCTGAATGAATTTATGTAATTGCTCTAAATTCGTTGTTCCTATTTGTTTTCTGTAGCTGAGTAACATAATTTTATTTTTCCAGGTGAGCCAGTTGTTGCATGTTGCACAGAAATATCAAACTGCTGTAGCTGATAGTGGTTCTGCTGGAGTCTCAGACCAAGATTTGCAAGCCACATGCAACATGTAGGTGGACTTGTGATTCTTTGTAGATTCTGTGTAGATTCAGTTGTTGAGTATCACATTAAAATGGGAACCATGCAATATAATTTCTATTTAAACATCTTTAATTCAATGACTGGATGATTGATATCTTGGCTAACCATTTATGAAACTTGTGGTTTGGCTACCGTGTTTACATGACGAATAACTGGGAAAAATATTTTCCCCTCTTCCTCTGTTTGTCTTCATATTTTTGTAATTGAAATTAGCAAGCAGATTTGCTCGCGTAAATCAAGTGAACAGTTGAATTCCCATGTTATTTTAACAGAAGACAATGTCTATTTGGTACCATATACTGTTAATTTGTTGGATTTTTCCCTTCTCCCTATGATTGCATGGTCTAGTGGTTCCTTAACAAACTATTGTGAATTAATTCAGAAAGGTACCTTAAGGATTCTGTGACTGCTACTGTCGTGATAATCCAATTGTGCTTATTTTTATCTGTTTTAGAGTCTTTATTGAGGAGATAGCTTAAGTTCATTTTTATATATTTAACAATTGCCAATGCACTTGTGATGGCTGACTAGCTCCACATTGGCTGGTTGGCATCCCTCTCCACTAGTGAGAGGTTTATGGTTTGAGTCCTAGTGGTGGTACTCCTATTATTACACGTGTCTAATTTAATTTACATCAGTTTGTTCTCCCTTGCACTGCATATAGCTGAACTGCATGAAGTGGAAACGGAAAGAGAAGTGGATTCACATGCACGAATAATGAAGTAGTATTCCTAGAAGATAATAGATTCAAAAGCACATAAGTGAGCATTTGAGTAATAAGGTAATAAATTTGGAAATTGATATTAATTGTTAATGGGATTGGCAGTCCACCTGGATCAGAGAATGAAAGGAGCATAACATTAGTAAAGTTGCATAAGTAAAGATTTGAATGATGACAATTGACCTTTTGTTGCTCTATTAAATGGCAAATGTCTAGAAACAGGAGAGGCAACAAGTTTCAGTGATCAGACCTTTCAAATTACTATGCACTTGTATTTCCATGCCTCATACAATGTGGTTGCTATTATCATTGGTTGGTATGGCACCCACATTAGCATATGCCGTACAAAAGTGTACCAGCTAGTATCAAAACAGAAAACCTGGGTTTATAGATACCTCAATGCATGGTATCAAGTAGTTGTTATGAGGTAATTCAGACAAGTTTGTCCCTGATTGAATTCAAGGTATGGACAGTACAAATGTTAGGTATTCAAATCCATGCTTGCACACTTCTTTTGGTAATTCACGATTCAAAAAATTCGTTGGCTTGTTTTGATTGCTTATCTTAACAAACATGGAATACATACTGAGTATTGAATGCATCTTAGTTCATTTTTCTTTATTTTAGCATGGTATGTTTTCTTTTTAGTTTGGATCAGCCATATTGGGACTGGAATTGCTTCATGTATCATAAGCATTAATTTTTTTAGGCCTTTTTGGATAGTCCAATGGAAATGGCCAGACCAGTTCCACTAGATTGGACAACCATTTGAATCTGGCCCACATCAACCCACCCTGCCCACATTAGTATCCTGCAGACGAGAAAAAAAGACCTTGCAAGGTCCTTTTTTTCTTCCTGCAGGGTTTATCTGTTGTCTCCGGGAAGTCTCTTTCCCCTCTCTGCCTCCCTTCCCTCTATCCAGCCCAGCCTTCTGGATCCAGCGGGATTTTCCCAAACATGCACTTGGTGGGACATTTAGCCTCTCAGGACATGTTTGAAGATCAGCCTTATAATGAACAAGTTAGGTCCTGAGACTCAATCCAGTTTGTATAATATCTAGAAGGCACCCTCCAGGGGCTTATCTATTTCACTAAATCCATTATTTGGGTAGGCCAAATTTAAAAAAGAAGGGATCACTAAAATATGATATCGAACCATTCTTGAATTGTGCGACCACACCTATCTGCCACTTATATTTGTTTATAGTATGATTTATTATTAACTCCACCTAGTTTTGTTTATGCTGGCCAACCTAGCTTCTAGCGGTGCAAGAGTTTGGCCTCGTAATTGTCAAATCTACTTGTAACATCTTTTTGATAGTTTTGCTGATTAATAGATAGAAATTACAAGAGAACTTGTTTAGTTGAGAATGTGTCATTTGAATATAGGATGTAGTACCATAGACACAGAGAAAGAACACATTATTTTGGGAGTCGTATGTGATAACAATATGCCTACAAATTATAAGCAGTGGTAAGAATACTATAAGGCTAGAAGATGTTCTTAGGTTGTAGACAATAATAAAGAAATATAAAATATGCTTGTAATTGATAATTGGTTTCAGCAGCAAGGGATATTTGAATGAAGAATTGGTACTAGTTAGGCACATATCAAAAAATATGTTACAGCTTCCTAACACTTTCTCATTACATATGTAAATTGTGGGCATTCAATATATTAAATAAATAGATAAATGTTGTTTCCATGAGGAGTACTTCTTTGTATTTATACTGCTACTGTTTTTTGATGCTTTCTTTTCTCACAAATATATATCTGTATGCTCATTTGCATCGTTGGGCAATGATTATTTTGAGTTGCACATATGGGCTTCCTCTTCTGACCCGTTTTTTTTTTTTTGGTAGAATTGTTCAAACAGGTTGTCAGCTAGCAAAAAAACTGGAATTACAGTTCTTAAATGATTTAGGGTTTTCAAAAAGATATGTGCGTTGCTTGCAGGTAGCTAACGTGTGCAGTTCTGGAAGTTTGTTTATCAAGAAATACATTATGATCCAATATGCTCAGATGCATACATATTAATTTATTTTTGTTTCGTCCACTGTCTACAGATATCTGAGGTGGTAAATAGCATGAAAGACCTGATTGATTTTAGCCAGGAGCATAGGACTGGACCCTTAGGTATGATTTTTACAAGCTTATAAATAAGAAGTTTGAGATTGTTTTCCTAGCTTTGCTGCATGTAAGATGTTTCTGGTGCTAGTTCAGTTGTCCAGTTTCATGGATTCCACAGTAATGTTTAGTTTGCAACATAAGATAAGCATTGTGCTAAAGCATCTTAAGAGAAACCTATATGATTTTATACTTCTGTTGGTGAACAAGGAATCATCAATATATCCCATCAGTTGGTGTCCAAGATCTAGAACATTAAAATAAACTGTATGCTAATGAGATAGCATTTAGGTGTCAAATTTTTTCAGTTATATTTCCTGTCTGTTCTCTAGATTCTTTTGACCTGGGAATGTGTGTGATTAATGGTTGCCAGGTACTAGATATTATGAAAGACATTCTAGTTCTCTTCTGGTATCAAATAGAAGTTTAAGAATATCTGCTTTCTAGTAGAATGATAGAACATAGAATCTATGGCCTGGACACTCCATGCTTACATAAGTTTATGATTACAGAAAATCGAGTTTTGATTCCATAAATCAAGTTAACAAACAATTAGAGGTATCCTATTGTTGGAAATTTGGAATTTATAATGCTTAATTAGGTTGGCTTTTTAAGTTCCAAGTTTTTTTTTTTCCTTCCCGCAAAAATGTATTTAATTGTTATACACTTTCTAAGTCAATGTTGTTTAAAATTGGCAAGGTAAGATTAAAGATTCTGAAACACTTTCTTTCCACAAGAAGCCATCTGGAGATCAAGATTCAGTTTGTATTAGGGATCAAAATGGTTCGGGTAGAATGAAAACAAGATTTCCGCTCAAGCTAAAACCATGAAATTATTTGTTATAAAAAAAGTTGTTTAAATCATTGTTGGTTTAAACTAATATCAAAAGATATTTTAATCGCTTTTGGTATAAAATTCAAATTATAATTTGATAATACATTTTTGAATGGTTTGCAAACTGTTGGTCTCGTATGTTATTGGTTTTAAGATGATATAGTAATTGATGCTTTAAAAGAATGTATGTTAACCAAGGTGTGGTTTGCAAAATAAACTAAAAAAATAATTATAATTTGATAATACATTTTTGAATGGTTTGTAAACTGTTGGTCTCGTATGTTATTGGTTTTAAGATGATATAGTAATTGATGCTTTAAAAGAATGTATGTTAACCAAGGTGTGGTTTGCAAAATAAACTAAAAAATAATATCATGATTTGATGTTTTATAATCATAACTAAGCCACACCAAACCATGAGGAGTATATAACCACAGTAATGTTTAAGACGACAAATATAAATAGGTCTAATAATTTTGGCTGGTTATCTCATGGATGTGCTCTCTTTAGTAGATAATATCAGCTTCCTCCTTGTGGGCAAATAGTTTGAACTGGTATAGCCATCATATTGTCATCATAAGCATTTCGTGTATTAGTTCCTTGTAAATTCTGTCCGGTGGTGAAAACACTTGGGGGTCTCAATGGCTCTTGTGGGCTGGTAAACATTTTTCGGTTAGAGGAGACAGATTTGGTGCACAAATTGTAGACATGTAAGGTATCAGGGTCTAAGCATCTTCTTGGGACTTCCTGGGCATCAAGATCTTAACCTTTGTAATACATTGTCCACTGCTCAATGAAACATAATTTATGTTAGATTACTTGCTAAAGGGGCCTGGGTGTGATACACTAAGGAAATCTATTTTTTGATTGTAAGTGTTTTTCCTCAATATGTGAGGCACCTAATTGTCTTGAAGAAACTATATGAGCGAATCACATGTGCAATAAACCCCAAATAAAATTGAATAGTGAATAGTTTGCAAAGTTTGGTAATAGAATTGGAATTTTTAATGCATGGCTGACTTGAGAGATCAAACATATCATCAGCTATCACGTGTGCAAATATTATGAATGGTCTCCTGATTTGAAAGAAGGTGCCAGTCTGGAAGTAAGACTCACCATTTGATGGCTGGCAAATATTATGAATGGTCTCCTGATTTCAAATCTTTAGGGAAAAAAGGGGAAGAAACAAGATTCAATAATGCCTTAATTTTTAAAATTGATCTCCAAGTGACATTACAAACTATCTGAACCTCAAAAGTTTTTCTAGAATAAAATTGTTCTATAAATATGGAAGCAATAATGATCAATTCACATAAAAAGAAGTGGAGATAGACAGCAGATTTATGGTATAAAGAAGAAGATAAAGAGAGATGAGAAGAATAAGCAGCAAGAAAGAGAGAAAAGTGAGGGTCAATCCTTGGCCAAAAAGTCTCCTTATTTTCTCATGAAAGTATATCCAGCATACATATGCTTCAGATTCTCTATAGACTCCAACCAATCCTAGTTTGAGTCATGTAGGACTCTTACAAATATAGAAACATAACCCAAAAGAATCTCACTAATTGACCACCTATTTGACTCTCATTAGAGCTTCTAAAAGTTCTGGTTACTGTAGAATATATAATGTTCATGCTACAGTGACATAAATAGTAGGTGACCTCTTGTTATCAATGAAGAGAAATCTGAAGATGCTACTAAACAAAAAATAAAAATTAATCAAGGGCACGAAAATAAAATATGTTTGCGAACTGTTTCATGCTTATTCATTGCAGCAGCATGAGACCCTAAGATGCCTCAATTGCCGCAAAAGTTGTCAATTCGGTCCTTTGTTGGTCTGACTGGCAATCTGATTGTTTTCGGATCTGATTTTCATAGCCGTTGTGCCTAGCCTTAGCAGGTGATTTTCAATTATCGCTGTGTCACATCAGCAAAATGTGCTGATACTAGACACGTTTTTGGGGGGGGCGTCATGGAGGGGAGTCTTGTTTACAATGTTGGACATTTAAGTGAAGTGACATTATGATTTTAATGTAAAGGTGTTGTTAGTTGTCCATCAACTAAGTTTCTGAAGGCATCTTAAGTAACCTTAAATATACCTTCATGATAACTTATATTCAGCTTGCAATCTCACAACTGCTGCTTCTGCTGCTACTATTTGTAGACCATTCATCTCTTCTTCTCCTTTCAGTTTCTCGTGTTGGGTAAGCATCAAAGATGTATGAGTTTTTCATACTGAGAATGATCTATAATATGAATCCTCAATTGATGAGAGCTGGACTATTTTTTCATGCTTAAGAGTGCACAGTTTCTTGAGAACATGTGACTCGCACGCCTTCAAATATTGCATAGACAGGCCTTTGGATTGACCACGGTTCATTAATTGTGGATTGATAATTGAAAGGAGTCAGCCATAGAAGCTTAAATGCCAAAGAGATGTTAGGGATTTTTTTTTCCTGGAATCATATTGCACATGAACCTAATAGCTTGAGGTATTTTTCTAGTTATTATGGAGCTGAAAATGTTGCAAGGGAAAACTTAAAGTGTGAATTTAAAGAAGTATGTATTGTGTTTTTTTTTTTTTAAATTACACATGTAAAAAGACCTCAGATTTTGATCCAGCAGAATGTGAAGCACGAAGTAATGCGAAGGTTGTAATAAAGAGTAAAGCAGGAATAGCTGTTTCTTCTTTTGCCCTTAGTGTTTAGGATGAATAAATGCTAAAGCGTGACTTTAAGGATTATATATAGAGATAAATTTTAGAAGAAGGGACTTGTGTAATTAAGACTAGATAAGTTTAGATCTGAGGGAGCTAAGCTTGAAAATGCCAACTTTCAGGTTGTTAGACTCAATTAGTAGGGAAGGTTTTTAGCCTTCTAGGAGGAACATTTGCCGTTTGTGATTCATAGCGAGTATGATTGATGAGTGCAGGAGAGGATACAGTTGCAGAGGTATATCAAATATTAGAGTTCACTGTATGGACTTTAACAGATGACATGTTAAACCTAAAGACTGGGTTTGATGAAATCAACTGGAATTGTTAGTCTTTTCAAAATATATATTAGAATGAAGAAATTTGATGAATAGAGATGAACAACAAGTACAGCTAAAGAAAATGAAGTCATTAGGGGTATCATGGTTGATGAGAACAGAAATTCACTGGGTTTTCCTGAAATTTCACCTTAATTTTGTTACATTCATTATGCCTCATATATTCACTCACCTAACCTTACTCCAAAGATCTAAACAAAAAGCATGGAAGTAACAAGCATGTTACATGTGAAAGAGACATAGTGATTAAAAGTGGTCTAATGATTTCAAAGCTTCCTTGATACCTTAAGAAAAAGTCACATTCAGACCTATACTTTTTGAATGTGATTAAAATTCAAATGTCAGATGCAGTTATTTCTTCCTTCCTTTCCCATTGTTCACTGAATATTTATAATAGTTTCCTTTCCTCGCACTTGATTAGCATCGACTAAGCTAGGTTCTTGTTTCAAATATCTTGGTCTTTAAACCTTTTTGTTAAATGATTTTTAGCTAATATGTGTGTCAGCTATGCTTGCTTTTCAATCTTATGGAGGACTTAACATATGGAGATATCCTTCCATCAGAAATATCTTTTGTAAAATCTAACTTAGAATTTTTTTGCGGCCAAACCATACTGAACCGTGCGGTTTGGAGAGACACTGGCTTGATTCGATGGTTCTGTTTGGTACAGGGGTTGAACTGCCACCCCAAATCATACCGAACTGCCTTTCAGAACCATGGTTTGATGGTTCTATCCAGTGTGGGAGTTGAACTACCTTGTACGGCCCTATATCGATCCTGAACTAAATTGCTGTACTGTGCCAACCGCCTGATTTGGCTTCCTACAGGATGGTTCATAGGGTGGGCCCTCTCGATTCATCTTACTGTACACCATCAGTTTAATACAGCATGCTCCATATTAAATCACATGCTACCAGTTCTTGGTACGATGAGGCTTGCATAAAATAATTGAAGTAAATAACTTTTTACTTCTCTAGTGTATGCTGGTTCCCTATCTTTTCATGATCAGCAAGTCATCTGAATGTAGCAAAGCTACATGTGAAATTCCCATGGCTTTTTGTTTATCGAAAAAATTAAGGTACATGCCCTACATTATTATGATGTCAGCCACTCGATGCTAAATCTAGAGGCATGTCATACACTTCGATTTTGGACTAGTTTGCTTCCCTTTCTGCTCTTTTGCGTGCGTGCAGAGGCAGAGAGAGAGAGAGAGAGAGAGAGAGAGAGAGAGAGAGTCATGTTTGAGTGTGCTTAAATGATACTATGGAGGGGGAAGATGTCTGCACCATATGATCCTGTCAGTTGATGGTGTTTTTCTCCTTAATTTATAAAAGTAGTTACATATGGTGCTTTGTTTGACACAAGATCATGCCTTTATGATAACCTTCAGTTCTGAACCATGCTGGATTTGGAAATTATCAATATGGCTTTGGCACACTGATCTATGTTCAGAAATGAGACTGGATATATAACACTTGCGCTATTTTTTGACTCCCCAAATCATAATCCTAATATAAGTTCACAGTTTTCATGAACTGCACTCCTGTTTGTTAACTCAAGAAAATATCTAAACGATTGAGGAGTTCTGTTTGCAGAGAGCTTGAAGAATTATCCCCAACAGGCTGCTGTGAAGATACAAAACCAAAAAATGCAGGAACCGGAGCAACCGATGACTGCTCAGGGTCTCCCAGCTGATCAGACTACCCTGAATAAAATCACGAGCATTCATCCTGGGATGAACAGCAACGTGAACAATAACCTTGCAGCTAGCCAAGCCCCTAGTAACATCCCGCAGGGTGCTGCAGTGAATAACTATCAGAACTTGATGAGGAGCCATGTGAACACAAATCAAAATGAATTTCAGCAGGAAGCATCGAATATCATTAGTGGACCCAACAATGCAAAATCTGGGCAATTTCAGGGCTCTGTTTCTTCGCTGCTGACAAACGCATCTATTAATGGTTTAACCGGCTCACACCAACAGCAATCCATGGTGACCGGTGGTACCTTTCAGCAGCAGAGTAATCTGCATCCTTCTCAAGTGAACCAGCACTTGCAGCAGCATGTAATTCAGCAGTTGTTGCAAGAGGTGATGAATAACAGAGGATCACCACAATGGACTTTTGGTGGCCCTAATGCAAATGGTAACATTCCGACTGGCGAAGGTTTTGGCAGTGGCATTGGTGGCGCGGGAGGCTTGCCGGTCAGGGGGAACGTTGGGCCAGTCAAAAATGGAATAGGGTTGGGGAACGTCCCTGCCAACATCTCCAGCAATGCCTTGGGTGCCACACCGAGCAGCGGCATCAGCTTGAAATCCATCGCCAGTAATCCTCCAACTAGTGGCAACAGCTTGAATTCAAGACCAGACTTGCCGCAAAGCATAGATATACCAGAGCTGGATCAAATCGCTCAAGAATTCGCAGAGAATGGGATATTTAATGGTGAGCCTTGGTGATGTAAGATATGGACAAGACGTGTGTGGTTGACCATTTAGTAAGTTTAAAAGACTAATGTATAGCAGCTTTGATAAATTGGGCCTCCTTTAAGTAGTGTCATGACACTCATACATTTGAAAGTTACCTAAGCGAGCAGTTTTAGCTCCGCCATTTCAAATTGCATCTGCTCCACCGGTGGAAACAATCAATGCGGTCATTTTCAAAGCCTTGCCATGGATCGGCTATTTGCATAAATATGTCCTGAAATGCAGGTGATTGCAAGTGTATCCGTCAAAAGTTGCTGGTTGCATGCGTTCCTGCTGTATGATCTCATTGCCGTCATGCTCATAACTTGCTGTTATCAAAGTTGATTGACATTGCTGCTGTTAGTGGTTGAAATAATTAAAATATTCTTCTTGAGCTAAACACTAGAAACCCCCCATACTTTCCCTTATTTACCCCTACATATTCAATCTTTCTAAATGATTTACCTCTCTTTTTATGTGGAAGTCTTATTTCCTTTGGATTTTAGGGATTGGACCTGTTTTAACTCATTTAATTTGATTTAGACCACTCTTGAGTCAGATTAGGTTATATGATTATGTAGGCTATAAAATATTGAGGATATGTTGGGGCTCAGTTTTGGACTTTTAATCCGTAGGTTGGTAGGTGTTGACAAATTTTTGCCCTATATTATGTGTGATTCAACTCATATTTAGTCCAATGTGACCCGAGTGCCACCCTTTAGTGAGGTTTATTGTTTATCAAAAAGTGAGACTAAAGGTTTATTGTTTTGCTTTGCACTGCCTAGCTTTAGTGACTAAAGGTTTATTGTTTATTTATTTATTTGTTATTTATTTTGCATGCATTCCAAAGATCGACATCTTTAGCTTATAATAGATCAGAAGATGTGTTAATACTTAATAGATCCACTTTTTGTGGTAACTTAACTTCCTGAGCGGTTGAAAAGCATGTATAATTCTTCAGTATTAATGACTTTCTTCAGTACTGTCCCCTTTTTTATATTTACTTATGCTAGCTTCTTTATCTGTTCATGCTAATATCTGTGGTCCGAGGTGCCGTATGATATGACTTAAATATTTTTATATTATTTGTACATAAATAAATCAAATGACACCTAAATCAAAAATATAATATGCAAAACCTATGCAGGTCCCTGGCATCATTATCCATAGATAAAAGTTCTAAAACATGTCCCTGAAGCACGTTAATTTATAGGTACTTGATGTTCTTATCTGCTGCAAATTAGTATGGGTTTAGATGAATCAAAATTCAGCGAATTAATCAACATCGTATGAATGCACGGAGATTAAACTAAAAACATTCACAAGTTATTTCAATTTATAATTGATTGACATTCAAAAGATGGAAATTTTTTATCGTCATTATATCACTTTAGGAGACACTATCTAAACGCTATCTAATAAATAATAATAATGATATGAGAATTTTGAATGGGACATGATGAGAGTAAAATTATCGTTGTGCTAACGCTCGTGCACATAAAAAGGTTGAGACCAATCTCGATATTCACATGATAAGGGATAAAATTATCATTGCGCTAACGCTTGTGCACACAAAAAGGTTGAAACCAATCTCGATATCGATCAGTCAGCTGTCACATCTGAAAAAACAATGGAGCCGAACCGTCTTTGACAGAAAACAATGGAGTCGAATCATCTTTGACAGAGTCAAACTGCCTTCAATAGAATTGAGCTATTCAAATACCTATTCAAACGCCCTTCAAATCGAGCTATTTAAATACCTCGACGGACCGAGCTACTCTTAAGGCATCAACTAGTCGATTCTCTAACTAACTAGATACCGATCCAACCGGCCCCGCCGAACCGTCTTTGACAGAGTCAAACTACCTTCAGCAGAATTGAGCTATTCAAATACCTATTCAAACGCCCCATCAAATCGAGCTATTCAAATACCTTGACAGATCGAGCTACTCTTAAGGCATCAACTAGTCGATTCTCTAACTAATTAGATATCGATCCAACCGGCCCCGTAACAAACTTGATTCGAATCTGAACGATTGGTCCCCTATGACGCATCCAATGTTCTCGAGAGGCCATTGATCTTAAGAAACTCTTCTGTGAGAGCATTCTCCTCACATCGTCTTGCAGGTTCCAGATTTGAAGTTGGGCTACATCCGAGTTGGAGAACGATTTTTGCGGCAACAAGACACGTTAGGATGCTGACCATTTAAAATACCAGAGTGTAAAGGATTATGGATATCATTCATTTTGTTACTATTTAATAATAGTAAAATTAAAACAATAACCGTATCAAACATTGATTGCACAATAATAATAAAAAAACCATATCAAACACGAGGATCCTGTCTACATACGGATTTATTTCTATTTTATCCTCTTTTATTTACTTCTTAAAAATAATTTAGAAAAGGAACTATCAAAGAGAGAAGGTGCAAGTCTGCCAATCAAATATCCTAAATAATTTTGGAGAGAAAGAATAGTTAGAGGAAGGAAAATAAATTTGAGAGCGAGAGAAGGTATCAAATTTTAATTGCTCTCGTGGAATTCTCAAAATAGCCTACATTTTTATTTCTCCCATTGAACTTGCATTTAGTTATACCATTAACAATCATTTGTATAAATTAGCAAAAAATTATTTGATAATAAGTTAATTAGATCATGAATTAATATGATTTATTTAGGAGTAAATTTTAGATTATAAACCCACATTAGAATCCAAAGTGTGTATCTAGATGTTGGATATTGATTCACATTTAAAAGATGAGGAATTTCACCATTGTTACATCACAGTCATATCATTGTAAGAGGCACTCCCTTATTGTGATATAAATATTTTGAACAAGAGGCCTTAGTATGCTATAATCATTTAAAATAGTAGTAAATGTGAAAGATTACTAATAGCATCCATTTTATCACTATTTAATAATGATAATAACCATGTCAAACACTATGGCCATGTTTAAATAAGGACTTGCTTCTACTTAATCCTCTTTTTATTTCCTTCTTAAAATTAATTTAGAAAAAGAATGATAATTTCTTCCACTAGAGAGTGAAAATTGTACTAATCAAATATCTCAGATAATTTTGGAAAGGAATAATGGTTAGAGGAAGAGATTATAGTCGCTCTCATGGAAATCTCTAAAATATCTTACACTTTATTTCACCTATTAAGCTTGCATGTAGCTATATCATTAACATATCATGTTTATTATTCTGGAAATTTTGTATTCGATATTTCAGGGTTGACTCACCCCAGAGTGGTGTGATCGCCCGCTTGTAATAAAAAAAAAAAAAATATCATGTTTATAAATTAGTAAATATTTATTTTATAATAAATTATACTTTATCATGGATTATAAGCATTTATTTAGGAGTAAATTTTAGACCATAAACCTACATTAATGTTAAAGAATCCAAAGCAAGTCTCTAAATATTTAATATTGATTCATATTTAAAAGATAGGGATTTTTCACTATTACTGTATCATATTCATATCACTAAATATTCAATATTGATTCATATTTAAAAGATAGGGATTTTTCACTATTACTATATCATATTCATATCACTTTAAGAGGGAGCACCATATGAATATTTTGAATGAAATATCTTAGGACGTTATGATCATTTAAAATATCAATAAGTATGAAAGATTACGGATATCATTCATCTTGCCGTTATTTAATAATGATAAAATTAAGATAATAACCACATCAAACAATATCAAATTATCATCTATAATAGTAGGATCATTTATTAAATTAAGTCATGTTCAAATAGTACTATTATAGTTCTACAATAATTCATTATTTTTTGATAGACTAATAAATTACAAACATCAAAAATTATTTAACTTGTGTCTCAAAGTATATTTTTTTTCCTCGCAAAATATATTACATTCTCAAAAGCTCTGCTAAATATCAAACTATTTTAAGTGCTAAACATTAAACTATTTTAAGAATTATTTTAAGGAATTAATTTGATATACTACAGATATTGAATATTTATTTAATAGTCTCTTTATTTGTTGAGAAATTATATAGATGATGACTTGTTATGATTTAGAGTTTTGAAATCTTTTTTTAGTTCTAAGATATCACTATAGTTGCAGTGAAAGGGATATAATAAGAGGATAATATAAAGTTGTCATCATGAATAATGAGCAAGCTAGATATAATAATTCTAGTGATACAATCACATAGTAAAATTAGAGAGGACTCAAAACAATGAATTTTGCTTCAAAATTTCAAATGAGGAAATATGACTTCTATAATTGGCAATTTGAAAGTTTTCAAGTATAGAAACTTTGAAATTATTTTAAATTTAAATTAATCAAATAAGTACAATAATGAACGTGATTGTGCCAAACATTTTTTTACTGGAAGCATACTATCATGCTAGCTATTAGAAAAAATAATTTTTGTTCTAATAATTTAGAATACAATCAAAATAATACTATTATTTTTCTACTATTACACATTATCTCCTTTTATAAATCATAATAATGGCTATTATTTTATAATTACATAATTTAATCTATGCCTAATTATTATAAATCAATCTTAGTGATTCAGCCTTTACTATTTTCAAAGTTCATTGCTTACTTTGAAAGCAACACCCAGTATGAACCTTCACATCGGATGCTATCAATATATAGTCCTTCGACTGCAACCTCATCTCGTATATAAGTGAGATAAATACAAGCCTTTAGAAGGAATACACTGCGTACGACGCGACGATGGCAAGGCATACACCACTCTATTGTTATGATTCCTTTAAGCTAGGATACCATGAGTGGAACAAGCGAATGGAGATGAAGCTGGTAGAAGTGTAGGTGACGTAGGAGAGTCAAGAAGATTAGTGGGGCGGGTTTGTATGTGGAAGAGTGAATCAAATGTGTATTAGTACATTCTATTGCTAGTATCATGATGATATTCTATAATTTTTTACGTCATGCATTCATTAGATTCTTATTAAACAACTATAGTTTAGCAATAGAAGTTTTGAATTATGGTTAAATTTAGTCATATAATAATTACCCTTAGGATGGTTATGTGCTCAAATGCTTCCACACTCTCCGCATATTTTTTTTTGAAGTATCTTGTAATATCTATTTCTTATAGTCATAAAATACCTATAGGAATCCCAACTTTATTCTTCCAATTTATCTCATTTAATGATCCTATTACTTTTGTGGCATGCCACCTAACACCAAAAATGTGTTGGGTTAACTTGTGATCAGACGTGGTTCCAGCTCAATTGGATTTGACTATATCTAAGAATCTATAGGTTAGGTTGGGTTCAAAAATTGAACTCAATATAAATTTTAGATGGGATCGCATTCTATATTTTTCAATCCAACTTGACTTGGCTCAGCTTGTATATCATTAAGGTTAACTTGACCCCAATTCATCCCAATACAAAACCCAATTTAAATCTTCTTCTCTTTCACTTTAATTATTTTTAATAATTTGTTAAATGAACATAACTCTGTTAAGCTCAAGTAAAGAAGAAGGGTTGCGTTAGGTAGCTAACAGCCAGCGTAAAACTCTATTAAAACCTTTAAAATATGAATATGATAAATCAAAGATCAGAATGGAGGAAGAGATTCATGTAGTCGACCCCCATGTAATTGGAAAAAGGCTTAGATGAGTTGATTTGAGAATTTGTTAAATGAACCTTGATTTAAACTAATTCATCCTTTTCATCGTAGTAGTTGCATCTAATTTCATTTAGTTTGATATAGTTTATATTTTGTTATTTATTTTGGTAAATTTTTATTTATAATACTTTTAGTATATCAGCATAAAATCATAATTTATAAACTAAGAATGATCGATTATTTAAATAAAATAAAACTTTTTGTCAAGTTTAAATAGGTTCTTTTAATTTTATTAAAATTTTTTAGTTATTTCATATTATTAGATTCTAACTATTCAAACATAGCTAAATGCTTGACTCAAATGGCCAATCAAGAATGATTAAATGGCTATGTGATTTGAATTTCGGTGAAATAACATATAAATGAAATGTTAGCTCAATAAGTATATATATATATATATATATATATGTGTAAGGGAAGAAAAACTTTTCTTATATTATGTTTTTTTAAAATAGAAGAAGATAAACTCTTTTCATTAGGAAAAAAAAACTCTTGAAAAAAAGAAATTGAATTGGAATTGATACATTGGCTCTCTCTCTCTCTCTCTCTCTCTCTTTCCTTTTTTTTTTTTTCTTTTTTGAACTATATGACCCAAATGTATACGTATGGGTCCTAAGGGATCCAATTTTTTCCTAATCAATCAACTTCGGAAAGATTATTTAAAATTTTTATAATATTTGTTTTTTTCGATCCAAATATTTTGGATTGGGTCTAGATGACTTGATGCCATTATAAATCAAATGACTTGTTAGGCTTAACATCTGTTTCATGGACCAATTTGACCCGACCTTTTCAATAAATATGTTGGATCTTAATCATGACTCGAATATGAAATTAGATTTAGTTTGGATCAATCATACCTTGATTTGATCAAAATGAATTATAACCACGACACCACCAAAACATTTTTAAAAAAAAATGCTAAATATCATCATTAATGATGTTGTAACAAAGCATACTATATTAAGAAAGATAATGCGATATATATCAGGGCAACTTTTTGCTCGTTTTGTCTCCATTGCTGATTTGTATATCCCACCTCATTCCTGCCACATGCCCTATAAGGGCAATATGTTTAGTTTCCATCCTCGACTTCATCCTATTACCCTGCCCTTATTGAATGATTTGGAGGGCGATGTGGCAAACACAATGGAGGTGCTCAAGGCCCAAATGGCCAGCCATCTCAATCATCCATCATGGACCCATGCTTGCTGCTTAATTGAGATCCTGTACGGAGTTAGCCACAGTTTCTTCTTTGAGTCCTATGATGATCGCGCACCGCCAAATTAGCTTTACAAGCAGCATTATGCACGCTTCTTCACTCATACGATATTTTTAGATTATACTTTCACTTGCTTTCATTTTCGAAAGTTACTGTAGGAAATGTAGATGATGAATCGTGTGTAAACATTCTCACTAAAAGCATCTTGGGAACAAATAAATTTTTCTTTCTAACTTATCATCGCTAGACTAGTATGATCAACCACGTATTCAAAAAAAAAAAAAAAAAAACTAAAAGCATCTTAGGAATAAACAATAGCTCAGATCATGGCCATCACAATTCAAGTTGTGTAATATGAAGGGTAAAATATAATTTATGTATAGATTTAGAATAAGTTCAAGGTAGATTTTGGGATGAGGAGTACACATATTTTGGCTATAATGAATTCAAATTTTTTTAAAACCTACCCTAATCTTAATCAAAGTTTGAAGACCGTACCATAATGGCTTATTATTATTTTTTTTTTTTACAAATGGATAGTTACATTACTCTGATGCAAGAGCAACCCAAAAGATAAAGGATTCCATCCGAGATATCATGATTAATCAATGAAATACTGCGCAACGAACAAGAAAATTTAGTCAACCGCTGTTTTCACCTTCCAATAGATTCCTCTGAGAGGATGGAGGGATACAATGAGCAACTAAGCCGCAATGAGTCTTCATCCAACATCCCATTGAGGTAATATTATCATCTAGCTGACACGAATTCTTGGAAATGACCCAACATACATCCGTCTAGTCCCCACCGTTGACGCCTTTCTTCGACCCTTTAATTGGCATGATGGCTTAGAAAAGGTGAAAAAAAAGGGCATTATACATTTAAAAAAAAATAGGTTATTTAGAGAGAATAGAATGGGAAGACGATCGTTGGCAGGATCTTAGTCGACTATTGATAACTGTATAACTAAAATTATAGGA
Source organism: Calamus simplicifolius (assembly GCA_900491605.1). Lineage (NCBI taxonomy): Eukaryota > Viridiplantae > Streptophyta > Magnoliopsida > Arecales > Arecaceae > Calamus > Calamus simplicifolius. The sequence goes on from UESW01004523.1 coordinate 354,126, forward strand.
TTTTATAGGAAACGCATGGGGAAAACTTTGTGGGTTAGTGCGTAAAATAACTGCCACAAGTGGACATTATCATGCCCCTTATAATTTTTACTGCTTATTTAACGAAAAAAAATTATATGCTCTACCTGACTCTTGGTCTGCATTAGCTTTCCAATGGCTTCTCTCCTCTTCCAATTGCTGTAATTCAAAAAACAGGAAAAAAAAAAAAAAGATGATTAAATATTTTAAAAAAAGGATAAAAATGGAAGATCGCCATGAATGTCTGGTATCCTCTCTTTTGTCCAGAATACCTCCTCTGCTCTACCTCACTGAGCTCTTACATAGAAGCAACACCCTATAAGAACCATCCTAGCTGACTTGTCTTCTCCAAACAGCTATCATTCATCATCAAACTGAACCTCTTTCTGAGCATCAGTATTATCCAAACAACTACCATACAACAAACAGATATATATCCTGCTTGGTACCTCCATCGGCTGGTAGGAATTCAAATCATCGATGCCTTTTCTACCCAACTAACTATTGTGGCTAGTTGAGATCAGCCTCCACTTGTTAGTAACCTTACTTTTTAGACAGCGTAGTGCCCGCCACGCCTTCTGGCAACATTGAAATCAATTAAACTGGCAGCTAAATCATGAAGAGGATCGAGAAGGGGAAGGATTCCACACCATAACTATTTCCACCCACATAACATAATTGAGGTAAAACCGTTATTTTTCATTATTATCGGTCATGTGAGATTCATTATTTTCACTTGTATTTTAAATAACATGGTATTTTATTAAAAATTTAACCTTTTTCCTTCAAAATTATTTTAGTTAATAACAATCTAACACTCTAAGCTTTACCTACTAGCTGAATTAACTTATTATTGAACCAAGCTAACATCATCTTAAAAACTCGAATAAATTAATTGGTAGCGAGTGGCCTTTAGTTGTAAACTCTTCAAATTTTTCTTTGAGTATTACAATCCCTCTTTGAATATCATAATCTCTCTTATTATACAATGCCATCGTTACATATTATAGTCGTATGTTATAATCGAGTCAGAATCTATCCAAGTGAGCTCAAAATCCATCATATAGGCAGCCTTTTCCTTCTATCCATCAACCTACAAGCTGGTTAGCTCCACAATGTGATAGGACTCTCTACCACCATCCCATAAATAATCATTTCCTTTAACTTTGACATACTCAAGTCAGCTCTAACTCAATTTATAATATCTTAAGGTCACTTACTGACTCAATTAATTTATTATTAGATCGAGCTTATGTGGCCTTAAAAACTTAAGTGCAAGTTAATTTGTTACACAAACTTAAATTATAAGTTTTCTGAACTTTTCTTTTTCTTTCGAAACTATTTTGGAGTATCATATATAATTTCAGTAGAGAGCCACAATAACAACATAGTAAAAGACCTTGTTGCTGAAAACAAAGAGATCATATTTTGCATCAGCAAAGGACCTTGACATTCACACCCGCCACATATAAGATTGTTTGACATCAACAACCCACGTACAATATCTTGAACAGCAATGAAATAAAATGTACAAACAAAACTCTTCACCATAATTCATCCCTATGAAGTACAAAAGAGAACATTTACATGCAAATCTATAAAGGAAAGCAAGATATGTTCTGCATTTTAACTTCTAATATTTGACAACCCTCCTTGCAAGTGAAAGCTACCTACAAGAACGTAACATATTTTCCTGTCTAAACCCCTTTGGCCATATTAACACAGAGTCCACACAAAGACCACCCTTGGTGTGTGTGCAATCAATCTGAATCATTGAGAACTTGACTTTGGTTGGTGCACTGGAGTTCTTTACAACAAAATCGCCTACACGGTAGAGGATCCAGATCCCAGATTCATCTAAATAACACTTGGATTGAGCTTGCTGGCCATCACATGTTGATAGTTGAAAACGCACAGGTTTTATGTCCCACCCATGGACGTGCTCAAGGCTACACACCCGTCGGCCAAGTCGCTTGGAGGACCTGCCTAAATGAAGCCGGAAGTATAAGCTATATGTACCTTCTGGAAAGCAGAATTCGATTTCTCCGCCAACTTCAAGCCACCAAATTTGCTGAAGGTAAGCGACGGTGTGGAATCTGCACTCAAATATTTTGAACTTTGTCATTACCCTCCAGTTAAATTTTTTTTGGGGCATGTCGTAAACATAATACAAAAGCTCCTAATCAGAATTTCAGAATTGAGGACATGAATCGTCATTCTAACTGCACTGCCGATACCTCATAACAGCTAACAGCAGGATATGAAGCTGAAATCTATTATGCCTGGTGTTTACTTGTATGCTGGTCTCCCCTCACATGGCTACTCTGCTACATGCTCCTCAAATGATAAATTTTAGGTGTAGCTAGATCAACTTATTGGCATATGAAAATTGAAACTAGAACAAACGCATGTACGGCAATCAGTGAGGAATTTGACTACAAAGAATATTTAGTGATGTAAGAATTACACAGATCTGAAGAGGTCCACATCCATCACCAGATATGATAAAATCTTGCTGACAATCAACACTTAATGGTCCTTTTCAATACTGAAGTGATTTAAAAAAAGGACCGTCCCATTATAAATGGAAATTATACAGCAAAAACAGAAAGAAGAAATGAAAATCCTTCTGTCAACATGGTCTGTCACAGTTGAATAAGAATGATATTGATGCACAAGAATAGAAGACAAATGGCAACATAGTCTATTATGTAAAGTGATGTAAGATCAGAAGCAATAATGCATTTAATTATGGTAAGGGACAGATGGTGATGGTTTCAGTCCAACATAAGGAGTACCTTTACGCCCCCTTTCTTGTAAAAATTTGAAAAAAAAAAAAAGCAGCCCTATGAACAGAATTAAAATGTGAAGACATAGAGTCATAAGCTACTTCAGTTATCTTTAATAATGCAAATCCTTCTCATGCCCTGGATCCCAATATTTCAGAAGACCAGGGAAAAAAAAAGGAAAAGTAGGGAAACTCATATGAGATAAATTGTTATTCATGGCGAGCTAGTGTAAGTAGGATGAAGAGTTCATCCAATTGGGTGTTTACTGTGTAGTCAAAAGCCTATTTAGTAATCAAAGATCTCAACACGAGAATCCACAAACTATGGAGCCAGGAAACAAAAAAATGAGGGAAGGAATTTGCCAACTGTTTGAACAAAAAAGGACAAACAAAATCCAGCAAAACCTGGTCAAATAAAGGATCTGCTGCCAGAAAAAGAGTAGCGATGAGAATACGAGGACTATAAACAACAATGTTAAACAGATGGAGACATAAAAAAAGGATGAGATTCTGGACATTCAAGAGTTCTTACAAAAGCCAGCAATGTGGTGACATCAGTACAGATATACAGCCACAAAAAGAAGAAAAAGAAAGGAAAAGAAAAGGTAAAGAAACCCTTGAGAAGTAATTCTCCTAGGTAGCTGGGAAGATGAGCGGACAGTAACTGGCTCCTCATCGTATACAACCATACGGTAAGTGATCTATGCCCAGTAATTAATTGACCTCCACAAGTAGAAGCCAGAACAAGTCACTATTAAGCTGAAAAGTTGCTAATGATGATTAGGAACCAAAAAACGTTTCAAGAGAATAAAACATATATAGGAGCCCCAAACAATTTAGGAGTTTGAAGGAGTTAGGAAACTGAAGCTTGTGCGCAAAACAAAACATTGAGATTTAAGGTCACAAGAACCTCAACAACAAAAACAGCTTCAGTATTGAAGGTTTTCAGGTGCCACTCATGACTATTAAGAACTGTACGACGTGCCATAAGTCAAATTCCGGATTCTGAGTCACAATAACAAATTTAATGCAAAGACTAACTATTAGTAATTTTAAGCAGACAAACGGGCATAAAGAAAATATCTATCGATCTGATTAATTTCATTCACCGCTCCACCGTCTTTGGAATGAGGAAAAGAAAAGGACATAAGAAAATTTTATGTTTAAATAATAGAAGAACAAAACAATACCTAGATTCATTGGTAGGGATATAGTTCCAGTATCTTCGATCATCAATCCCTGTGATCGATAATGCCTTTGAAGAGATCAACATGCAAATCCTACCCCTGCATTTCTCCAGCCAGAATTCCTGCATCAAGAGACACCAAACACCAATGCATCAACAAGATGAACAGCGATTACAAGAACAAGTCCCTAGGATTATTGGATATCAATTCCAAATGTCACATCTAGCATGTAATTATAAAATAGGTTTGAAACTTCCTCACCTTTACTCTTTCCAAATGAAACAAAATTTACCTTTACCTTAACATCGAAATCAAACAACAAATCCAAAAACCTACCTAAAAAACCTATAGTGAAGGGAAAATTAACGACTACCACCGTACCTAGCATCTAATCAGACAAGCTACATAAAATCTTATCCTTTTCTCCTTCTAAAATTGAAAAAGATTCTCAAATATTGAAAACCAGAATCTATCTCCTCACAAATTCCTATTTTTGTCTCACAAATACGATTTCGTGTGTAAAAAGAACAAAAAAGAAAAAGTACCTTGTTGCCGGCATCGAAGCGATTCCGCCGACAAAGCCTCGCAAAGATCTCCCTCTTGTCAAGCCCTCGCTTGGAACTCTCCTCCCCCAACGCCGTCTCCAATAAATACCTATAATTCCTCGGCAACTTCGCCTCCCACACGTAATCCGCCGACGCCGCCCCGCGAAGGTGCGGCTGAGGTGCCAGCCGGCCGATCTCCAGCGGATCAAGCCGGCGCAAAACCTCCGCCACGCAGTCCTCCGGCAAGTCTCCCAGCCGCGTCGGCCGCTCACCGCCATCCATACTCGACACCCCGGCCCCCATCTTCAATCCCAACGCTAACCCTCCCAATTTCCTACCCAAATATAAGCTCAAAACCACCGATCTAATCCTAATTGGCGAGAAATCTAGGGATTTATCTGTAGACAGTGAGAGATTTCGAAGAGAGGAGGAGGATGGCGACGCGGCTTCGCTTGGAGGAAGGGGGAAGATTTAGGAGGAAGAGAAGGAGAAGCCCACCATCCATTCGATTCTTCGATGGTCCTCCGTCCTCGGTTGAGGAATTAGATTTTTTTTTTGCGTTATTCCCGTCTCCCTATCGTTTTATTTCGTTCCAACGAGAGCGCAACAAAGGAGAGGGCCGTGTGGTTCTACAGGCTCTATTCACGATGGATATTGTACGGATCTGAAGCTCTCCCTTTCTGTACGGATCTAAAAGCTTTCCATTTATGTTTTTTTGGATTGAGCTTTTAGGGTGTGTTTGTCTGTTTGATAGCTTTCGAATTATTCTAGATAAATAAATATGATAGCATTTATTTAAAAAAAATAGTTAAAAATAAATTTTTTTTTAAAATTATAAGTTTATAGTTAAAAAAAAATTTAATTATTTTTGAATTTTTTAAAGAATAAGTTTAGAAAATAATTTATAATTAAATATAAATTATTTTTTGGTTAAATTTTTTCAGCACTATCCCTTATAGCTATACATTTAGAGATAAAGAGAATATTCAGCCATCATATCAAATAGCGCCTTACATAGAAGCTAGTGTGAGATTCTTTTTCTACCTATCCCCAGCTATGTGGTGTGGGATTTTTTTTAAAAAAATATATTCCTGCTCTTGAGAGAAGATTGTTTATTAAGATAACTTACTTATTATATGGTCAAGAAAAGAAGGTTATTCATCGTATCATCTTCATTTGCTTCAAAGCGAGATGAATTTAATAATTAATAAATTATTATTATAGAATGGATGGTACAAATTCTTCATACTTTTCTTATTTAGATGATTTTCTGAGGGCTATTCAACGTAACGATAGCCTTTGGGCTGCTATAACCTACTAGATATGGTTGTCGAGAAACCTGTTTATTTTCATGGATGATATTATATCTTCTCACATAATTATGCGGAAAGTCAGATCTTAAACAATAAAATTTGCTCTTCATCGTATTGTAGTTGGTTCTGATACCTTTGGCCACTGGGGATCCTCGGCTGCTTACGCAGTGAATCGACATACGGTTTTCATCTTTTGGGAGCTCCTCTTTAGGGTTTGTCAAAATCAACTTCGATGGGAGTGTTCGGAGAAGATTAGCATGTTCAACTTTCATTATCCGTGGGACTGATGGAGACCTACTGGCAGTGGGTGGTTTTGGTATCCTTGACTCCTTAGTCCCTATGATCGAGCTTTATGCAGCTTGGACCGGTATTTTCTATGTTACTCAGATTCTTCATGCTCATAGCCTTCTTATTGAGGGGGATTCTATGACTGTCATTCGATGGCTTCGGAAGAAAAATTGTTCTCAAGTACCCACCAATCGCTGCTCTACGATACTTGGTCTATCCTTTGGGAGGTTTACAGAGTCCAGATCCGCTATGTCTACCGTGAAGCCAATTCTGCGGCTGATTGGGTGATAGCTTATGTGACTCAGCATGCTGGATTAGTAGATTTTGGATTTAAAATCAGAATGATTCATGTCCCCTGTTCTTAAATAAATCTTATATTCTGATCTATCTGAATTGATTTATACTAGATTAGTTTGACCACTTATTTATACTATATATATATATATATATATATATATATATATATATATATATATATATATAAGATTGGAATAATTATATCCCCACCGAACCCCACGGCCCTCTCTCTCTCTCTCTCTATATATATATATAGAGAGAGAGAGAGAGAGGGCCGTGGGGTTCGGTGGGGATATAATTATTCCAATCTTAAGTGACGGCATGGCGGAGGCTAATCTCACATAAAAAGGGCTGGGAACGGTGGGGTTGGACACATCGCCTGACGAAAGGTTGGAATAGTGGGTGCCGAAATTGCCCCTCTGCTTTGTTCCTATGGAGGTGCGTCGATTTGGACCGGATGTTTGGACCGTGCGATGCGACCATAAATCGGAGATTCTTAGCTTGGTCTGTGAAGAATTAATGGATTTTTCTTGCAGATATTTTGTTAGATTTTTTACTTCTCTTAAATATTAAAAAAGATAGAATAAAAATTTGCAGCCTTTCATGAGGATGAAGATAAGTCTATTAAATTTCTAATTAAATATTATAATATCTTTATAATATCTATATCCAAATTTATTTTTTTATATTAAATTTTTATAGTTATAAGTATAAATTTAAAGATAAATATTAAATTTATTAATATATTTGTTGAAATTTTTTTTAATGATAATAAAATAGGACGGGACGAAACAGAGACAAATCAGGGATGAAGATGTATCATGCCTTATGGAATGAAAACGGGATGAAAAATTTTGTTTACAAGATGGGATGCAAACGAAAATTATATTGGTCATGCATTAATGTTGGAATGAAAATGGGTTGAAAAATTTTGTTTACAAAGATGGGATGCAAATGAAAATTATATTGGTCATGCATTAATGTTGGAATGAAAACGGGATAAAAAATTTTGTTTACAAAGATGGGAAGCAAACGAAAATTATATTGGTCATGCATTAATGAGACTAAGCCCACTGAATAGATGGATGGTGTGAAAAGTTTTTATCATAGGTCTTATTGTCCCCTTTGATATTTCTAAATTAACTAGCAGCCAATAAGTCGCTTTTGATTTAGTGGCTTCTCCAAAAACATAAATCGAACTAAATTTTATATTTCCTTTTTGCTCAAGCATGATATAGGACGCTTGACAGAGAAAGTAGCGAATAAATTGCTTATAGAATTTAGGCTGTTCTCCCAATTTTATTCCTCTCTTTGGATCCCTTTCGGCGTACATGCTAATCTATTTATCCATGTAGTTAAACTAATTATATAATTAGCATGCTGACCTACATGGATTCATTTATAAATATGTTTGAAAATAAACTTCGATGTTATGACGAGATTAAACTTAATTGTAGGGATGGTAATAGTCCAGAGAGACCTTTACCAGTCCCATCCCCGTTAAAAAAAATCTTTTCGTTCCCTGTCCCGTTAAGCTGTGATAGTTAATGGAACATGGATAGGGATACCCGGATACTACTGGATATTCATTTAACCATTTATACAAAAAAAAAATTATTTTATTAAATTTATAATTTATCGAAAGCTTAAAAAAATACTGATAAAAAGTTTTGACTTTGATGTTCAATGCGGTTGTACAATAGAAGAGAGCAGATAGAAAGATTCAAACGTATTTTACTAGATTTTTAGTATATATATTATCTTCTGTCATTTATCCATTTAATCATTAATAGTTATTTATCCGTTTATCTGTTAGGCTATTTAGATCTTGAATTTTTTGATCCATTAGAAATGGTACGGACCGGTAAACGAAAAAATTCATCTCATCCCTGAAGTTTCGGCCAAGGCCATCATTAGCTCTCCCCTCAACATGGAGGCTTCTAAAGCCGCTCAAATTCCTACCAATGTTTAAGAGATTGGAACAAAGCTTATTTTTACTGTTGCTGTTATTCCTCATGTTATCAACCTTTTCTTTGTTTGTAGCCTTCTCTGTCGAACCATATGCAAACACCTTAAGAACTACACCTAGGTTTTGTCCTTGTAATAATGATGCAGGTGGGTCTTTTGGTTCCCCTTGCTCTTTCCTAGACTCCTTTAACTCCATTAATCTTAACCAATTACAATATTAAATTAGATTTACTCAAGAACATTTTAAAGAAGAAAGGAGATGCCCACAATAATAGCTGAAAGTCAGCAAACAGAAATCTTTCTGAGTCCATCTTCAGCAAAATATCAAAGAGGGAAAAGAGTGATTGATTAGTGCAACCAGTACGTGCATGCAATCATTTAAGGATGGTGATATGACTGATCCCAACGTCATATGACTAGTCCCAACGTCATCAGGCAGAGTAACGGCAGTCAGTCACTTCCCCACCTCCGGCACCCCCTCGGGGTCGGGATGGGGTCATCATTTCTTAACCCCGGGGCCCCTACCGGCCTCGGCGAACGGTAATTTCCCCATCTCCGGCACCCCCTCGGGGTCGGGGTGGGTCATCTTTTCTTAACCCCGGGGCCCCTACCGGCCTCGGGGTGAACGGTAATTTCCCCACCTCCGGCCCCCTCGGGGTCGGGGTGGGGTCATCATTTCTTAACCCCGGGGCCCCTACCGGCCTCGGGGCGAACGGTAATTTCCCCACCTCCGGCACCCCTCGGGGTCGGGGTGGGGTCATCATTTCTTAACCCCGGGGCCCCTACCGGCCTCGGGGCGAACGGTAATTCCCCACCTCCGGCACCCCCTCGGGGTCGGGGTGGGGTCATCATTTCTTAACCCCGGGGCCCCTACCGGCCTCGGGCGAACGGTAATTTCCCCACCTCCGGCACCCCCTCGGGGTCGGGGTGGGGTCATCTTTTCTTAACCCCGGGGCCCCTACCGGCCTCGGGGTGAACGGTTTTCCACCTCCGGCACCCCCTCGGGGTCGGGGTGGGGTCATCATTTCTTAACCCCGGGGCCCCTACCAGCCTCGGGATGAACGGTAATTTCCCCACCTCCGGCACCCTCTCAGGGTCGGAGTGGGGCCCCTACTGGCTTCAGAGTGCATGGTCGACACGCTGTTCAACCGCCGAAGAAAACAGCAACTGTCAGCATGCACGGTGCTCACGCATGATCTTCGGCACATGGCTGTGCCTTGCCGTAGTACCATTTAGTACTCCTGTAAAGTGTGCCCCAGTACGGAGGGCCATGCCTCATAACGATGTTTGGCGCGTTGCACGCCTCTGTGCGCCACCACACCTTACTAGGATGTACGACTCGCCGCCTCTAGCAATAGGAGCCCCACCCCGTCCATCAATGACAGTACAAGAAAGGCCTTCCGAAGCTGCACGTCACGGTATTCAGACAGGTATAAAAGAGACATATTCAAGCTGTAAAAAGGGATCTGAACTGACTCTCTGAGCTTTCTCCTTTTTTATCAGAAACCCTAACTGCCCCAGCTTCTCTTCGCGGGGGGTGGTTCCTTGTCTGAACCCAAGCCATTAACTTGATCGTCGGAGGGTCCCCACCGGTGCTACCGGTCCCGGGGGCTTTTCTTGCAGGATTTCCCGGAGCGAGACATCCGTCGTCCCCGACGTTCGAAGGCGGTGACTTGGCGTCATCAGATTGGCGCGCCAGGAAGGGGGGAGTGTAAGAGAGACTTCGAACCAGCGGCTTTCTTTCTTCGAGACCTAAAGCTATGGTGACAACTCGAATGAAGGGAGCTTCAGCCGGTCGCGCTGGGAGGCAGCGCTGCGGGGCTGGTCCACCCGCGGAGGCCCCCCCAGCTCTCGTATCTTGTTTCCCAGAGCCTCCGAACCCCCAGGAGGCAGGGCCTTCTGCTCCGCAGAATGGCGCCCCTGCATCCGCTCCACAGCCACTTCAAGAAGATCGATTCGCTGACCTGGCCACCCAGGTCCAGTCGCTGGCAGCGGCGGTCAAAAGCATGCAGCAGCAGCAACAAGTAGCCTTGCGACAGCCGGAGCCGAGCCCATCTGTCCCAGGGGCGGTGCAGCCCAGTCAGCACTCCTCCCGCCGGAGGTCGCCCGTTCCTGCAGATCATCGCCACCGATCTCCAGCCAAGCCGCATCGCCGCGAGGCGTCCAAAAGGCCCCGGTCTCCTTCTCGCCACGCCAGCATCTCTCCTAAGCGACGGCACGGAAAGGAGGCGGAGCGCGCGCGCCGACATCGTCGCCTCCGCTCTTCTTCTGAGTCTTCAGGGGAGGGTTCCGTTGATGGCCGGATGCCTCGCCGAGCTGAGCGGCGACTCGAGGAATGTAATCAGAAGTTGGAAGAACTTAGCCGTCGAATCACCCACCTGCCGGAGACTGATTACGACAGTCGGCCTCCCCTGTCCCGCCGCATCATGGAGGAGCCAATCTCCACCCGGTTCCGCCTTCCTCAGCTGGACCCTTATGACGGGACTACGGACCCCCTGGACCATTTGGAAAGTTACAAGGTGCTCATGCAGGTTCAGGGGGCCACAGACTCCCTTATGTGTGTGGCCTTCCCTGCCACTCTGAAAAAAGCTGCCCGGGCCTGGTACTCTCGCCTGCCGCCACGGAGCATCGACTCCTTTCGCCAGTTGGAGAGGGCTTTCCTGGCCCACTTTGACGCCTGCCGGAAGATCCCGAGGGTGGCGGACAGTCTATTTGCTGTCCAGCAGAAGAATGGCGAGT
>UESW01004523.1:367544-499973 GCA_900491605.1 Calamus simplicifolius
AGCCATGGAGGTTTCAATGTAGTTTTTATGGTAATAAATTTTAAATGGAGTTCTATACATGGGCTGGCTTAGCAGTCAGTGCTGGTGGTGTGGACATTCCACCAACCGATGTTGGCATTCATCTGTTGTCCCATTAAGAAGTAGGTGTTGGTCAAGGTACTGTCATTGTTCTGGAATGTCTTATAGGGTGTAGACAAATGCATTTGATTGGATGGATTTCTTCAGACATAGTCATAGTACAAGTAAATCTTATAGGAGTGAGACCATGAAACAACTAACCTTCTTCACAAGTGTGGAAGTTTGATTTTCTTTGCTGGGCAACAAGGTTATATGTTCCACTGGGTGCAGATGTTATTAAATTCTTTTGGTTTTAGTTCTCTGCAGCAAGTGCTCAAATCAAGATACTGAATTTGCATCACTAAATGGCTTGATAATTAACATTGATGTCTTGCAGAAATTCTTGCAGTCTAGTGTAGCCAATCTCAATACCTTCTCTCTCTATGTATGTATGAATGTATTTATTCATCTATCTCTATTTCTCCCTCGATCCCCAGCCCCCTCCCCTTCCCTTCGCCACCTTAACTGTTATATAGCAAATCTGTTTTGGAAACAAAATATTTATAGAGAAGAAGTGGTGCAATTTGGATTTAAATTACAAAGAGTAAACAAAATTTTAATGCGTTATTAATAGAGGTCAGGTTCAGGTCCAATGCCTCTATTGGCTTCAAACAATCAGATCTAGCACATAGGATGAGAAATTTGATATCATAGCCACTAATTCAAGTACTAGTTTTGACAGAAATTTTTAAAAGCCTCATGATTAGGCATTTTGATGATTCCTATCGACAATTATATATTAATCTTCAAGAAGTCTTTATCAAGTCCGTTGTTGGAAGTCAACTATTAAGCAAAACCAGTGATCATGAGCTGCCAATGGATAGTCATGATATGAATGCAAATGGGCCATGTATGTGTCACATCTTATCACATCTTGCTCGCCAATACCTAACATGCATTACTTAGGGACTCATCCATTGCATCTAAATATACCACTCAACAAGAGATACTTGACCTTCTCATTTCACTGATTCAAATGATTTCTCCTTTCCTCAGAGAGAGAGAGAAGAAGAAGAAGAAGAAGAAGAAGAAGAAGAAGAGATTATGTGTACTCATCTTCGCTTTGATGACATTCTACTCCGATTTGGAACAATACAATAAAATTTCTGAAGAGCGTTATGGTCTACCATCACAATAGTCAGCCATTTGAGACATCAGGAAAAAGAAACATGCCCTCATGTAGAGATAAGAAGGAAACTATCAAGGCTCTAGAAAGCTTGGAACTGGGGGCAAGTGGACACACTGAAAAGTACTTCTCAAAATAATAATAAAAAAAGAAGAGTAAACACCTGGATACCTCTTAGCTCTCCACAGCTTTTTCCTAGCCTCCAATCTCAATGGCCATTGACATCTGGCCCACCAGAAAATTGCACCACTGTACTCAGGGCGGTTGGACTAGAGGTTGCAGCTTTGAATGCATCTAATTCTATCTACTTTAGTTGCTTGACGTCATGGACTCTTTAATTTAATTTCATTGGATGTGATCCTAGAGAGGCTCTGCTGTCTTGCTTGTACTCCTCGTTCAATCTTTCAGATGAAAACAGGCGGCATATTACATCAACTTTTATTTAAATATTGTGAACAATTGACTTATTTGTCGTGTGGAAGTCCAAGTTGTTCTTAATTTAGTCATCCAATGCATGCTTCTATAATGCATTTGTTCAAGAACCAAAACATTTGGTCTTAAACAACCTTGTCACACTTGCTCACCAAACTTAGCCATAAATGTTGGATTGTACAGTCGATATTAGGCCACACTAATAAAATGCAAGGCAAGACACTTAACATGGATGGTGAATTTTAGCAAGGGGATCAATTTGACTCTTTAGCACAAATTTAGGTATTGAGGAGTTTTATAAATTTTGTCATTTTATGGACTTATTTTGGAATGACATTAGAAAATATATTCATAAAACATATAAATATTGTGAGGGAGATGTTAGTGTGCACCTAATTTCTTATTTGTTGTACACTAGATATGTTTTAGATACTTATATGGGATTAAGGAGTACAAATAAAATCTTCTGTTAGCCCTTTTAAGAATAGTGTTAGAGCAAACTCAACCAACTATGGCTTATATGAATGAGAAGACAGATATAAGCGGGCCTTTTTCAAATTAATTCAGATTGATTATGGTGTTTGTAATTATAATTAGATTTAATTAGATTTAAATTTTAGCTTTTAACTTAAGAAGATGCCAAGTAGAATTTGGATGAAAGAAGCATGCTTCGTACTTACATATGTTTAGTCTTACATTAACTATAAACTAAGTAGGTCTTACGTATTTATTGTTATATATGATATTATAATCGATTTAGCCTTTGGCACACTGGATTAAGAGACAAGAAAATAACCGCTTTTGGAATTGACCATAGCTCGATTGCAGTGCTAATTTATGATTAGGTTGGACTAGATTTGAATTTAGACCCATGATTGATGAGAATATTAGGATTTCAATAGAGAAATATGTTTAATCTTACAACGGCTATACACTAGATTGATTTTGATATTTACAGGTTAAAAGTATAAATAATTTTTTTTTTTTTTTTTTTTTTGCGCCTAGGTCTTACGTTGTTAGATGCATGGTCTTGTATTTTATCACCAGAAAAAAAAAAGTTTTCTAAATTATGATAAATTCTTAAAGAAAACCTGAAAGATATGATAAGCTAAAAATCCAGTATAATCCCTTAAGAATTTCGAAGGTCCTCTCAATTGTCATCCATCCGTACGTTATCCACCTCGTGAGTTGTCTGGTTGGTGACAGATCCATCAAACGCATGCGTCCATTAAATCGTGATCATTTCAAGGACTAAGGACGGTTGTGAAAATGCTATTCAGCCTTGACCCATTCTTTTGTTGGATTATTGGGAAAGACGAGGCTTTTTTGTTTCTAAGAAAACTGATTCAAATTCGGGCATAAGCTTTTTTCCGAGAACAAAGACTACCCAACAAGGATTATTCGGAAGGAGAAGAAACGACATCATATCCATGCATTATTAGGGGGTAACTCGGGCTATATTTTTTTCAAAGTAAATAAATATTAAATTATGGATTTTTAAAGATAAAAAATAAAATTTTTATCAAACGCATAAGTTAACTTAAGCTTTAATATTATATTAAGAAAAAAGTAAACAAAAAAGAGAGGTATTGTAAACAAAGAAGAGAATAGGCGAAAATTAAAACGAAATGTATGAATGTGTCCGCCTTTATGTTTATCTTTTTTCTTGCATGCCGACCGATGGCCTTGCTCTCCTCGCTCTCAAATTGATCATCTCGTTCGATCCGATTGGCACCTTCAATGCCTTAAAAATATGGTACCGATAAGCTACCCCGTTCGAGTAATCCTCGGGTTTGGATTATCTCGGGTTCGAGTTGGTCAATCCTAACCCACCTTAACCCGGGTCAATTGTAAATCGGGTTGGATTAAATTCGGGTTTTTGGGTTCGGATTGAACAAACATAAATTTAAACTATCGTAAATCAGATTCAACGGATCGAATTCAAATTGAATCGAGCCCAAGTTGCATCCCTACGTGCAACATACCTAACAAAGACTACCAAACCAGAGTGTCGGGTAGTTACTTGGAAAAAGAAGAAACGACATCATATCCATACAACATACATAACAAAGCCTACCAAAAGAAGAGTAGACCGAAAGGAGAGGAAACGGCATCATATCCATGCATCCAACGTGCATGTAGACTTGCTTTAATTATAGCACTGTAACTCGACTGTATACTTTTATGTTGCATTTTTTAGCCTTTGAATGTTAGCGGCCACACCAGCCATTTCTATTTGTATATAAATTGGTGGTTTCATTCTTTGATAACACAAAAGATACCAAGCCACATCTTTCTAGAAGACTAAGTTTAAAAAGCTTTTTTTTCGTTTTTTTTTTTTTTTTACTTTTTACGATGTTCAATCTTGTTTACACATCGTAGTGTCAACAAATATAGAGCTCAACTAGAAGGTGGGTCTTGCAAGCTTATTCCTCATCGGTGAATGAACCTCTAAGTTAGCTGCTGTGCAATGACCCAAGGATATCTAATGGTTTAATTAACATGTTAGCCAATCAGATTCATATGGCTTAAAAGGCTCGAGTGTAAGTTAATTAGTTTCTCAAACTTTTTTTTGCCATCAATGTATGATTTTTTAGATATTATAATATTTTTCTCTTTAAGAAACGGTATTTTCATCGCATATTATAAGCTAATAAGAATTTATCTCAGATCATAGTTGTGCAGAGATGATTTTATGCTATGATGAAACTTTCTTTCCTACTGCTCCATAGTAGTCTTTTTCTGCTTGCTCGGTTCTATACATCCGAATATGATATCATGATACCTCAAACTCATCTACTTTCTTAGATTAAACTGTAGTGAAAAAAAATGTTTAAGAAATTTAAACCTAAAATAACTTGAACTTAAGCTTTTAAGATCATAAGGATTCGTTTACTAACAGGTTAATTGAATCAAGTGAATTTCAAATATTACAACAAATGAGCAAGCTCATGTAGTAATTGGATAAATACAGAACTAAAAACATGCAGCTTAAATGAACAATTATCTTGTAAGCAAGTGGGCTCAAACGGCAACAAGCTCAAAGAAACAACTACGGTTTGAGCTCCGAGATTCTTAGGCGCTTTAGATTGGTGTGTCCCCACCTATTTATTTCATCCACGCTTGCTCCTCCACTCTTGACCACTCAGTGCATTTTATTAACCAATTGAGTTCCGAGAAAATGAAAGAAAAACGTCCACGCAACAAGGAAAGCTTTCCATGGCCAAGAGTGTGGTACAGAAGAACTGCTAACCATCTGTCCTTGTATTAAAGTGAAAGAGAAGTAGGGAAGAAATCAACGAGGGCTAATAAGCCATTGGCTTAGTGCTAGGATTAGTTGAGGAACAACTATTAGGCTGTGTTTGATAGTCTTTTGGTATTTCTGGATAAATGTATAGGATAGCATTTATCCAGGGGATAGCTGAGGGGATAAACATCTTTTTAAAATTAATACTCTACCATCAAGGAATTTAAGCTAAAAATAACTTGAATTTTTTTAAAGAAATTTTTTTAAAATGTATAGTGAAATTTTTTTTAAAGAAATTTATAACCTAAAAATAACTTGAATTTAAGCTTTAAGATCATATGGATTCGTTTACTAACAGGTTAATTGAATCAAGTGAATTTCAAATATTACAACAAATGAGCAAGCTCATGTAGTAATTGGATAAAATACAGAACTAAAACATGCAGCTTAAATGAACAATTATCTTGTAAGCAAGTGGGCTCAAACGGCAACAAGCTCAAAGAAACAACTACGGTTTGAGCTCCGAGATTCTTAGGCGCTTTAGATTGGTGTGTCCCCACCTATTTATTTCATCCACGCTTGCTCCTCCACTCTTGACCACTCAGTGCATTTTATTAACCAATTGAGTTCCGAGAAAATGAAAGAAAAACGTCCACGCAAGAAGGAAAGCTTTCCATGGCCAAGAGTGTGGTACAGAAGAACTGCTAACCATCTGTCCTTGTATTAAAGTGAAAAGAGAAGTAGGGAAATCAACGAGGCTAATAAGCCATTGGCTTAGTGCTAGGATTAGTTGAGGAACAACTATTAGGCGGTGTTTGATAGTTTTTTGGTTATCTCTGGATAAATGTACAGGATAACATTTATCCAAAGGATAGCTGATGGGATAAGCACCTTTTTAAAATTACCATTCTGTCATCAAGGGATAACTTTAGTTTTTTCTAGGTTCTCTAGGGAATAAGTTCAGGGAATAACCCATGGTTAAACATGGGTTATCCCCTCTGGTTAAACTTTTCAGCACTATTTCCTGTAGCTATAGTATTTGGGGATAAAGGGAGATATCTAGGGGATATCCCCCCTTATCCATCATATCAAACACACCCTTAGATAGTGTTTGAAATAGGGAATAAGAGGGGATATCCCCTCTTATCCCCAAAAGCCATAATTATAAGGGATAGCTGGGAATAAAGTTAACCAAAGGGATAATCCATGGTTAACTATGGTTAACCAAGGGATATCCCCTCAATTTATTCCCTAGAGAATGCAGGAATAGCTGGTTATCCCTCCAAATAAGAGTAAAAAAAAGTTATCCTATGGATTTACCTTTTTGCATTTGATATGATCAATGGGATATCCAAGGGATATCCCTAGGGATAGCTAGGGGACAAACTCTATCCCATACACTTATCCATGGATAATATTTTTTCTATCAAACACTACCTTAGGGAATCAAATGTGGATAATGAAGCTCGTTTGGTGGCATGCAATATTGGCTGGCCCATTCTTCTTCTTCTTTTTCCTCCATTCTTCTTCTTCTTCTTCCTCCATTCTTCTTCTTCTTCTTTTTTGTTTTTTTTGTTTTTTGGTGGTTTGCTCAACAAATATTTAAATGGATTTCTAGTAGATAGAATTTTGCTTTTAAAAATATTAATTATAGCAATTTTCTGATAATGAATGTAACTTTTAATTTAATTATTGTATAATATATAAAATATATGATATAAATAATTTTTTTAAAGATATTATTGATATTGAATGCATGATAATTAACCTTTTTGTTTATATATATATCAATCATAATACTTAAAATAATTGATAGTCTTTAATTATCAAAATATTTTATATAAGATGATATTAGATGACTATCGCCAATGATTTTATCATCAATAATCAACTGAATGGTAGAAGTCTTTAAATCTAGCCCCGATATTTTGGCAATCTAACCTTTTTTGATTGGTCGGAGTACCAGTGGATGGGGATACAAGTGACAACAAGGCATCTGAAAGGCTCGTCCCGTTGCTTTCTCCTCATCCACCACACGGGCCCTTTGGAGGAAGGGATCAATGATCGGTCCGTCATGGTCAAAAGAGCTAAATATCTCATGAATCCATGCCTAAGAGTGGCTCGAATGAAAGCTGTTTACTTGACAGCGAACCTTCTTCTGAATCATCTACCATGAAACCTTTCTTCCTATGTCCAGATTTTTTTTTTCAAAAAAATGAAATAAAGTTTGGAAGAAACCACACCACATTAATTTAGAATAAACAAGAAAAAATCTTTATGCATCGGATGCAATATAGATATGTTGCATGTATTAAAAGTAAAAATATTTTTTTTTATTTTTAGTACGTGCATATATATGCGCATGCGTTTCGTATCAATCATCATGCGCGATGCAGTAAAACTTTTGCTTGAACAAATTAAAAATAAAGCTCTGGACTCACGGCCGAGAGATATAAAACGGGCCACGTAAACCATGGATTGCCTGGTCTGGCCATGCTAGCTTGGGGATTTATCTTCTTTCGATTTTTAGCCTTTTTATATGTTAAATTGACCAAAATACTTCTAAAATATAGTTGTTGAAAGGGAAATTTGATAAAAACCTCTGGGCATTACTGGGCTGTATTGGGCCATAGGCCTCAAACTCTTGATCTAGAACGGGCACGGTCTGGTACTGTTTATTATGAGCTATGCTGGGTACAGTCCATGTTCCTTTTTACATCGCTTCCAACATTGGTGGAGAGTCATGACTATTTATTGCTAGTAATTAGTCGATAATCATCAGTTAAAGATATGTTAGTGGGTTGTTTAATTTGCTTTGTTTTTTAGTGTAAAATTTTGTTTATAATCAGTTATTATAGCTATGATACATATCTTAATTTGAATTTTTAGTCGTTAAATAAATTTTTCCCTAACTCTTTTCTTAAAAAGAATTATTATTATTATTATTATTATTTTTAGGCTTTTCATGAATTGATTCGTTGCCCATTATAATTGTCTTCTCGTAAATTGTTGATCATGATGGAAGAATGGTTTTAAATAACTGTAGCATGATTTAAATGAATGATGATTAGTATTGAAGTACGAGAAGAATACACTTAAAATCATATAAAAGAATCTAAAGAAACAACAGATAAAAGAGTACAAGTTAAAAGCTAAACTCTATAAGTTAACAAAGAAAACAAAAACAAACAAGATAAAAGATGTAAAATGCCCATCCAAAAGAAGGGGAAAAAAATTCTAGAATTTGATATTATCTATTGAAAGACATCTATTTGATGGTCACCTCCAATATTTATAGAGAGAAATCCATATGCTTTTCTTTGCAGATAACTTCCATTGAGTAGTTATTTCTAGTAGAAACTGATTTTTGGATGGATAGTTCTTTTAATGGTGGAGATTCTCTAAGACAAGCTGCTTCCATGTTTTTTTTTGTTTTTTTGTTTTTGCTATGTAACAAAACTTGTTTGGCCTCTAGACAAAGCTATAAGTTACAATTAGATGGTCCAACCAAACAATCATAAGTTAAAATGTGTAAGACAAATGATAATCAATCATCGATAAACATTAATAGATCTATCGGTTGACAAACTATGAGCAAAAATGGATGGTCAACAATGGCAGACAAGTACTTGAATTATAAGTCTTCTTAGGAGATAGTTGTCATGCTCCGAACCCAAATGGGGATCTAAGAGATGGCAACCCACTACATGCAAGGTGTTCCGTAACAAAAGTAAATAACAAATAGAAGCAAATGACTAGTATATATCATTAAAATAGTAATAACATTCTTACTACAATTTCAAATAAAACCGATATTCAGGGATACAAGCAATGCTAGGAATCACAAATTTATCTAAGTTGGTGGAAGCTCCATGCTACCCATTATCCCATATCATTTTTTTGGCTCTAAAAAACATCAATGAAAGTTTAATAAGCTCACACTCAATAAGTAAGCCTAATATAAATATATTATAATAACTTCAAAAAATATAGCATATCATGATTCGCTAACTTTCATATGTTAGAGCATACATGTCTTCTTGATATTTGATGTTACTTACATTTTTTAAATATGTTGAAATCATATTTACTTATATTCTTGAAATATGTTGAAACCATATACCATATTATGTCTCAAAATTTAGTTTTATTTTCTAAGTCATCATAGCCAAAATTTACTATTGTTAATATTTATATTTCCACACTATCACCTTATTAATTTTTTGATTATCAATGCGGAGCCTGAAGATTGCTATCCTTTTTCTTGACAAACAGTAGTAGGATGCCCCAAGGAGAAACATTAGGTTTGATAAATCTCATATCCAATAGCTTGTATAATTGGCTTTCAATTCCTTTAGTTCAACTGGGTTCATACGGTAAGGAGCCTTTGATATAGATCCAATACTAGAGGCCAAATCAATAGTGAACTCGACCTTCCGGTCTAGGAGAAATTGGTCAATTCTTCAAGGAAGACCCTGTACTACAGGAATATCTTCCAACTTAATATCTTTTTGCTAAAGATTCTTGACCATAACTAGGAACCCCTCACATCCTTTTCTCAGATATTTTTTAGCCTGTAGAGAGTTGACACCATCACTAAGGCAAAATCCTCTTAACTCCTAGCAAAACTGAATTCAGGTTGATTAAGAATTTTAAAAATCACCATTTTTCTAAAACAGTCCACTGCAGCATGGTAGGAGGCTAACCAATCCATCCTTAGGATTACATCAAAATCTTTCAATGAGATGTTCAATACATCAGCTTTTAAATCTTTATCCTCAATATTCATTAAACAAGATCTATATACTGAGTTTACTAACAGCACATCACCATTAGATAGGAAAATATTCAACTCTGGTTCTAAAGGATCAGGTATCAAAGATGCATTCTTAGCAATAAAATTATCAGACATGAATTAATATGTGAGCAAAAGAGTTAGCTACTCTTATCATACATGATCATAAAATTTAACTTTTCTTAGATGTCATAAAATTTAATTATAATATTATTTTTCTTATCTATCACTCAATATCAATGTATTACACAAGATATAAATGCAATAAATTTAAAAAGGAATCTTGAATTAACAAGCATACCTGTCATCATTAAATTAAAGGCAACAACATCTTGTTGAGTAAGGGTATAAATCCTTCCTTGAGTTATGGGCTGTATTAACCCTTCTCTTGATCTAAAGAGGGCTGCTGATCTTTCTTAAATGGACATGTGACAATTTTATACTCCATCCTGCCACAGATAAAGCAGGCACCAGTCAATCTGTGGCATTACTTGCCTGAGTGGAGGTTCCCACAGTGAGAACATTGGGCTTCCCTACCCTTCTGACCAGATGGAGCCATGAACATCTCTTCTTTGAATGCCTTGAACTCTGACAAGAAAAGGGCCCCTTCCTTTTTCATCTGTTGGTCCCTCTCCCATTGCACCTCATTCATATATCTTTCTATTAGTAAGGCTTTATTGACCACAACATCATAAGAAGAAAGTTCAAGGGTATTAACGGCTTGCCTCAATCTAGCCCTTAATCCTTGGATAAATATGTAGATCTTGACCTCCTCAATAGCTACCATAGTAGGGATAAATCGGGCCAATCTAATAAACTCAGTTTCATTTTAGGCTATAATCAAGTTTTTATGCCCCAATCTAATAAATTCAGACTTCATTTGGTATTGAACCCTATTGGAAAGTATTTGTTGACAAAAACCTCTTTAAACTCCCCCCAACCAATAGCCTTACCATCCTGCCTTCACTCCTCAAGTAGCCACTAGTTGTAGGCCTTTCCCTGAAGGAGGTAGGTGGCAAACCTAATCTTTTCCTCCTCTTGGCTACCATGAGCACTGAAACTTTCTCCATCTCCATAACCTACCTCTTGGCATTAGTAGGGTTGGTGGAGCCAGCGAAGGGGGCAGGGGCTAAACTTCTAAATTCAGCAAAACTCCTACTCCCTCCTTGCCAGGCCTGAGACTAAGCAGGTTGGGCAGGCGAGTTTAGCTGATCTTGATGGGCACATAGGCCTTACTATTGCTGTTGTTGTATGGCATGTACTAGCTTTATGACCTCAGAAAGAACCTCTCATTAGCTAGACATATAAATTTTCCTGGGCATTCCCTGCCAGGTCCATGGAGTCAGATACTCTAGAAGTGTTCTTGCCTCCCTCTTGGTTTTAACTTTTTCACATGAGAGCTTTCACCATTACGCTGACTCCTAGTGTGATGAGTCATCTCTACAATTTTTTGCTAATACCATATTTTAATCATTTCTTTCATAGATAAAATCATTAATTTCATACTTTATAATAGATTATTTACTATTTATTTAGAAATTATTACCCTCACAAAGTTATCCTAATGCCTTGCATAGGATTAATCCTAAGTTTATCCCTAAGGTCAAACTTAGGATCTGATACCACATGCAAGGTGAACCCAAGGGTGGATCCAGAAGGTACCAACCCATCATATGCAAGGCATGCAAGGCGTCTAATAACAGAATCAAATAATAAGCAGAGAGCAAATGACTAATATACATATATCATTAAAATAGTAATAGCATTCTTACTACAATTTCAAATAAAACCGATATTCAAGGATAAAAGCAATACTAGGAATTACAAATTTATCTAAGCTAGTGGAACCTCCATTCTATCTATGCTCCATATCATTTCTTTGATTCCGAAAAACATCAGTGAGAGTTTAGCAAGCCCATACTCAATAAGTAAGCATAATATAAATATATTATAATAACTTAAAAAATATAGCATATTATGATTCACCAACTTTCATATGTCAAAGCATACATACCTTTTAAAATTTAATGTTACTCATATTCTTGAAATATGTTAAAATCATGTTTACTTATATTCTTAAAATATATTAAAAACATATGACATATTAGGTCTCAAAAATTTAGTTTCATATTTTAAGTCATCATATCCAAAAGTTACTATTGTTAACATTTATATTTCATCTTGTTACGAATATGCCATGGTCATATACTATCACCATACATAACCTTGTGACAGGATCAAAACAAAACATTACATGAGGTTGTAAGAGAATAGAACACCATATAAGGATGTAATAGAACATAAATCATATCACAGAATATAACACTATGTGAGATGTATCCTTTATATATATTCCCTATGGAGGAAGAGTCCTAATACCAAAATCATATCAGAAAATCACATTATAGCGGACCGCAAGTGACACATGTTCTTATTCAAAACTTATTTTCATATCTTATTCAAATGCTAACCATGAAATTCTTGCATAAATACACATCAAATACTACCACCATTAATGATTTAAACATATCATAAATATTCATTTGGCATAAGCAATATTAATTTTTAAATATTTTCATTATTAATATATATTCTATTAATTTTAAGACTATTATTACTGTATGATCATTTATTTATTTTTCATTCTTTATTTTTATTATTTATTTATTTATATTTTATAAATTATGCGAAATATAGCTAAAATCCAAGCATAATAATGCCAAATGCTCAAATACATGTGCTGAAATAAAATAATTCATTTTGCAAGATAAACACAGATAATAAATAGTATATAAATAAATATAGCATTTAAATTAAAAAATAATATATTTTAATAATTTATGAAAATCATTAATGATAAATGGCTTGCTTGCCTTCTATCACTAATCCATAAGTCCAAATATACTGTTGCTTCCAAATCACTTGTGAAGAGCGTTGGGGTGAACTGAGATCTCCACAGGCCTTAGAAACACGGAGAGGTTGCCTTCTTCTTCTGAAAGCCTGCAAAAAGTCTCGGACCAGTGGTTCCGGTGGGGACCCTCCGATGCTCAAGTTAGTGACTTGGAGAACAGGGATCTGAATGAGAGAGTAGAGATTGAGTCCCCCTCCTTGAGGGTTGGGGCCTTTATATACATGTTCGGGGGATCCCTCTTACCCTTCATTCATAACAATCAGATCCTTTTTGGATGGTTGTTTAGTGTCGGTCCTCAACGTGCCGCAAAGGACGGGTAGTGGGGCTGGACATGGATGGCCACTTCCATCGTTAATGGTGCCAGGGGAGGCACGTTCATTGCACACATTGCGAGGCATGTTCGTGGTAGAGTAACCCACCATTCTTGGGAAAATGGGCCACGCAGCTTGGTCGAGGGGCACTATGAGATCGACGGATAACTGAGTTGCTCTTAGGGCCAAGGAGAACCGACGCCGAGGCCGAGATGGGCCGAGGTCGATGCAGAGGCCGAGATGGGCCGAGGTCGATGCCGAGGCCGAGATGGGCCGAGGGCGGGATGAGCCCAATGCCAAAGGGTTGGAATGCGCCAGACCATCCGACGTCGGGTTCGTGGTCCCTTCATCTTGTGGGTCATGTGGCCTGATCAGCCACATCAGATGCCCTCCCGCTCCTGAACTGGCGTAACCGTTTATTGTGCCAAGTGAAAGGGGCGTCGAATCATTAGCAGCTGATCCCCATATCGTGCTGAACGGTGTCCGTACACGTATCCTGGATAGGATAGCTCCTTTAAGATGGTAAGATCGTAGGGCACCATCATCTCCGCGTCCTAACCGTCAAGTCCGCTTCGAGGCTAGGAAGCACTCCGAGATCCCCAAAATATCGGCGACCATCATTGATTTGCCAAATCACTGGTACCAATATGCTCTCATTGGTTGAAAGTCTCATCATCTATGCACCCGGAGCGTCGCCGCATAGTCTTTCTCAATGAATAGCATCTGCATGGCCGGTGTATCGGGTGGGATA
Organism: Calamus simplicifolius; assembly: GCA_900491605.1. NCBI lineage: Eukaryota > Viridiplantae > Streptophyta > Magnoliopsida > Arecales > Arecaceae > Calamus > Calamus simplicifolius. The sequence goes on from UESW01004523.1 coordinate 381,235, forward strand.
ATTTTGAAAATGCCGATGAGGAATATATAAAAAGGGGTGTGTCCTAGCTTCGATTTCACCTACCGTCCAGAGTTCATTCTTCCTTCTGCCTGAGTGCCTCTCCGATTTCTCCTTCTTCATTTGCCCAGGTTAGTTCTCCATGCCTTCCCAATCGTCTTCTTCTCCTAATTCGTCTTCCTGGTCCTCCACAAACCAGGTTCCTCTAACCCGTATGGCTATGGCCGGGGAACCTGCTGTCAGGAGACCGCCGGTGGCCGTAGCTCCACCTCCTAGGGTAGCTTCATCCTCTAGGGCAAGCAGGGGTTCCTTTGAGGGGACTGTCTCCACTGTTACCCCCGCCGACCTTGCGGCTTTTAGAGTGGCCTATAGGATACCCGAAGGGGTGCGACTGATCGCCCCAGGACCTGATGATAGGGTGACTTCTCCCCCTCGGGGGATCGCCCTATATGAGGAGTTCTTGAAGGCCGGTCTTCATTTTCTCCTTCATTATTTTATCATTAACCTATTAGATAGGTATAATTTGGTCTCGGCCCAACTAGTTCCCAACTCAATCAGGGCTATTTGTGCCTTCTTGGTGTTGACCCACCTTCAGGGCTTCCCGAGCGACATCTCCCTCTTCCGCATTCTCTACACACTCCGGGTTCAGTCCGGCTGGTGGTTATTTGCCCCCCGACCGGATAGAGCCCTTAGGCTAGGTCTTTCGTCGTCCATAAAGGGATGGAAATCCTGATTCTTCTTGCCCAGGTGGACGGGGTAGGAAGGGAATGGGGCACGCCTAATACTGAGGCCAACAAGAATATCTTGGTCATGCCGAGGGACCAGGAGGCTTTCAATCTTCTCCTGGTGACTGAGCTCCCATCCTATCAAGAGCTGTTGTTGGAAGACAACCTCCGGCACGCCGGCATCGCTCCTGATGACGGTGAGGGCCTCTTCGAAGATAACATTTTCTTTTCGTTTCCTTTTCTTCTCTCCTCTTTTTTTTTACTGACATCAGTTCTCATGCAGTCATGAGGATCAACATACCGGTCAAGGCTTTTCGAAGGGCTGCTGCCAAGAAGAGGAAAGGGCAGGGTGCTGGAGCTGAGGGATTGAGGAAGAGACTGTTGACCCAATTATTGATTTTGATGATTAATAAAGGAATTGAGTATATTTATTTGATTACTAATAGATTTGATAAGTGTTTCAAGGATTAAAAATATTTGATCGATATAAAGGTATTAAGAAACGTGTTTTGAATCAATTGCAAATCATAAGTTTCAAAGTTTCAGGACCTGGAGTCGACACCTAGAGTTTCGGAGCCAACACCCAGAGTTTCGGAGTCGACACTTATAGTGTCTGGAGCCGACTTTGATGCGGGGATAAAACGCTTATTTTTTTAGCATCTTGGAGCCAACACACAGACTTTTGGAGCCGACACCTGACGATGGCGAGCCAACACCTAACTTTTTCGGAGCTGACTCCTCAACGAACTCAGAACTTTCTATTTTTGGATAAATGACTTGGAGCCGACACCTGAAAAGTTGGAGCCGACTCCAACCTGTCTGGGACGAAATTTTAAAATGCCAGATCAGCTCTAACGTAATATTTCTTTTTACCTAACGGATATATTTTATTTCCAGGTATACTCCAACGGCTAGTTTCTTCCCAAAAATAGATTAAACAAATTATAAAAGGGGGAGAACGCCCGTTTGAAAAGGAGAGAAAAAAAAATAGAAAAAAAAATTTCAAATCAAAAATCCGAGAAGTCTTGAGCCTGAAATCCAAGAGAAAAGTATTCAAACTCAAATCCTTCCACCAAAAAGCTCAAAGAGGAATCCAAGGCATTCAAACTTAAAAAATCGAAGGATTCTCAAAAAGGAAGAAGAAGCTCTATTTTTGAAGATTTTCCAACTTCTCATCTGCAACATTTGCAACGAATCAAAGCTGAGGCCTGATTCAACATCTCTAAAGAGAAGAGGAAAAGAAGAAAAGAAGAAAAGCTCAAATTCAATCTACTTCAAACAGGCTTTTCTAATCCTATTCATTTATTTTTAAATATTTGCTCATTTGAGGAGCTTTATTATTAAAAAAATACTTTTTTCTTGTTTGTGCTAGTTCTATCAAGGGGATTGAACTAGTGGAGGTTGTATACCTCGGGTCAAGCTAGATTAGCTTGAGTTTAGGGTTTTGTGCTGGTGAGCCCGAAAATCGGCTGGGTTCGTTGTGATCCCTGAAAACAATAAGTTATGAGTTGTGATCTTGGAAAACAACTCGACTGTAATCAAGAGGATTATAGTGTGGACCCAAGTGAATCTTGGAGTGGACGTAGGTGTTGGATACACCGAACCACTATAAAATCTTTGTGTTTGCTGTGCTTCGATTATCTCTATCTCTATCTCCTTGTTTGTCTTCATATTCACATTGCATTTAATTTCATCTATCTCAAAGCCAATTTTTTTAAGGGGTTAAAATTTTTTAAAGAACCAATTCACCCCCCCTCTTGGGTTGCCATCTGGGCCAACAATTGGTATCAGAGCTAGTGCTCATTGCTTATTTGATCACACGATCAAGAGCAAAAGATCCAAATGGCAGCTCAAGTTGGATCTTCATTTGCCAAGGTCATTCTACAAATAGACCTCCCTTATTTAATGGTTCCAACTATTCATATTGGAAAGCAAGAATGAGGATATTCATTCAAGCTTCTGATTATGAATTGTGGAGTGTTATAATTAATGGACCTAGCACACCCACACACATTGTTGATGGCTCTATTGTTCCTAAGCCCGAAAGGGATTGGAATGATAATGATAGGAAAATGGCTCAGCTCAATGCTAAGGCCATGAATGTCTTATATTGTTCCTTAGATGCAAACGAATTTAATCGTATATCTACATGTAATTCTGCAAAAGAGATATGGGATAGATTAGAGGTTACCCATGAGGGTACAAATCAAGTAAAGAATCTAAATAAATATTCTTGTTCATAAATATGAATTATTTAGCATGGAGCAAACTGAAACTATAGCATGCATGTATACTAGATTCACCGATATTGTAAATGGTTTGAAAAGTCTAGGCAAGACCTATACTAACTCTGAACTTGTTCAAAATTCTTAGGTCACTACCAAGGACTTGGGAAGCAAAAGTGACAGCAATCCAAGAAGCCAAGGACCTCAACACTTTACCCTTGGAGGAGCTACTTGGATCCTAATGACCCATGAGCTAACCATGAAGCAGCACATAGAGGAAGATGTTAAGAAGAAAAAGACTATAGCTCTTAAGGCTGCAGAAAGTGAGGAGAGCTGCAGTGATAATGATGATGATGATGATGAGACAGCTCTTCTAGCAAGAAAATTTAAAAAATTCATGAGAAGAAAGAGACCCTTCCAAAGAAGAAATCTGGAATTAAGATGGAAGGAGAAAAAAAAAGGACAAGGACAAAGAGAAAGACCCCTTGATTTGCTATGAGTGTAAGAAACGGGGCACTTTAGATACGATTGTCCTCAATTGAAGAAGACTTACAAGAAGAAGAAGAAAGCCTATGTTGCAACCTGGAGTGACAGCGATGAATCCTCTTCAGAGGAAGAACAAAAAGAAGTTGCAAACATTTGCTTTATGGCAAACGAGACAACGAGGTAAGTTCTGAAAACCCTAGTGATGAGTTTGCATTTGATGAATTATTTGAAGCTTTCAATGAACTAGTAGATGATTTTAAAGTTTTGAAAAAGAAATACAAATCTTTGAAAAATGATAATTCAATTCTTATTAAAGAAAAAGATAATCTTACTAATGAGAATTAAAATGCTAAAATCTGAAAAAGAAAATTTGACAAAAGAAAAGGAATCAATTTCCAATGAAAATGATAAATTAAAGAAGGAAGTTGATAAATATAAGAATATTGTTGATAAATTTACTTATAGTTCTGAAAAACTTAATTTATTGTTAAGCAATCAAAGAGCTATATATGATAAAGCTGGTTTAGGATATAGACCTAACTTAAAACAAAAATTTGTCAAAAACTTTTTTAGAAAAGAACAAAATAGAGATAATGTTACATGTCATTATTGTAACAAGAAAGGTCATAAATCCTATGAATGTGATGCAAGAAACAGTAACAAAAAATTAAGTAGTAAAGGCAAGAAAATTTGGGTTCCCAAAGGAACGATTTTTATGCTACTAACCATGAAGGACCCAAGAAGGCTTGGGTACCTAAATATAAGACTTAATTATTTTTGCAGGAGTGTCTTGCGGCCAAAAGATCAAAGCGAAAGTGGTATCTCGATAGTGGCTGCTCAAGACACATGACGGGTGACAAGGATCAATTCATCACCCTTGAGAGCAAAAGAGGAGGAGTTGTTACATTTGGTGACAATGGCAAAGGCCAAATCATGGGGTTTGGTAAAATTCAAATAACTCCCTCCACATATATTGAAAATGTCTTATATGTCAATGGTTTAAAACATAATCTAATAAGTATTAGCCAATTATGTGATAAAGGTTTTAAAGTATCATTTGAAGCATCAATCTGCACTGTTTCTAATCCCATTGATAATAGCATTGTTTTTATTGGAAATAGAAATGGCAATGTATACTTGATTGATTTAGACAATTTGTCTACTAGTAATCATTGCTTAGTTGCTAATAATGCTAATATGAATGAGATTGGTTGGTTATGGCATCGTAGATTAGGTCATGCAAGCACACACCTTATTTCAAAATTAATTAGAATGGATTTAGTAAAAGGACTTCCACAACTAGATTTTGAAAATAACAAAATTTGCGATGCATGTCAATTTGGAAAACAAACTAGAAATTCTTTCAAAACTAAAAATATTGTTTCCACTTCTAGGCCACTTGAACTACTTCACATGGATCTTTTTGGACCTACTAGAACCACAAGTCTAGGAGGAAAGAAATATGGTCTTGTGATTGTAGATGATTATTCTAGATACACTTGGGTATTATTTTTAGCTCATAAGGATGAGACCTTTCCATTATTTTTGAAATTCTTCAAGAAGGTCACAAATGAGAAAAACAACACCATAGTGTCTCTAAGAAGTGATCATGGCACTGAATTTGAAAATCATTTATTTAAAAACTTTTGCATAGAAAATGGCATTCATCATAATTTTTCAGCACCTAGAACACCACAACAAAATGGAGTAGTTGAAAGAAAAAATAGAACTTTAGAAGACATGGCCCGTACCATGCTATGTGAAAGCAACTTACCAAAATACTTTTGGGCGAAGCTATAAACACGGCATGTTACATTCTTAATAGAGCTTTAATTAGGCCAATCATTAAGAAAACTCCTTATGAACTATGGAATAATAGAAAACCAAACATAAGTTACTTTCATGCATTTGGTTGTAAATGTTTCATTCATAATAATGGTAAAGATAATCTAGGAAAATTTGATGCAAAATCTGATGAAGGCATTTTCTTAGGATATTCAACATCTAGTAAAGCCTATAGAGTGTTTAACAAGAGAAACTTAATTGTAGAAGAATCTATTCATGTAATTTTTGATGAATCTTTAGCATCGAGTTCTGAAAATTGATGATGAGGAAGATACAAACATTCTAGAAAGAGATATTGAAAAATTGAATATAGATGTATCTTGGATCATGAACAAGAAGCTAAAGATAATGATTCTCCTAGTGTTGATGTTGTTGATGCAAATCATAATGATGTAGATCTTCCTAGAGATTGGAGATATGCCTATGGTCATCCAAAAGAATTAATTATAGGTGATCCATCTCAAGGAGTAAGAACTAGATCATCAATGAGAAACATCAATAATCATCTTGCATTTGTATCTCAAATTGAACCTAAAACTATTGAAGAAGCAGAAAAAGATAATAATTGGATGTTAGCTATGCAAGAAGAATTAAATCAATTTACTAGAAATAATGTTTGGACTCTTGTAGATAGACCTAAAGATCATTCTGTTATAGGATCAAAATGGGTATTTAGAAATAAATTAGACGAAAATGGCATAGTAATTAGAAACAAAGCTAGATTAGTTGCAAAAGGATATAATCAAGAAGAAGGAATTGATTTTGATGAAACTTTTGCACCTGTAGCTAGACTAGAAGCAATTAGATTATTACTTGCATTTGCATGTCATATGCATATCAATTTATTTCAAATGGATGTTAAAAGTGCATTTTTAAATGGATTTATAAATGAGGAAGTTTTTGTTGAACAACCACCTGGTTTTGAAGATCATGAATTTCCAAATCATGTTTTTAAATTGCACAAAGCACTATATGGTTTAAAACAAGCACCTAGAGCTTGGTATGAAAGATTAAGTAAATTTCTGATTGAAAATGATTTTATAAGAGGAAATGTTGATAAAACACTATTTTTGAAAAGAAAAGACAAGGATTTATTAGTAGTACAAATATATGTTGATGATATTGTATTCGGTGCTACTAACAATTTGTTATGTCAAGAATTTGCTAAGTTGATGCAGGGTGAGTTTGAAATGAGCATGATGGGAGAACTCAACTTCTTCCTAGGACTTCAAATCAAGCAAAGCAAAGAAGGAATTTTCATCAATCAAGCCAAATACACAAAAGAACTGCTCAAGAAGTTTGGAATGGAGTCAATCAAACCACTTGGAACTCCTATGAGTCCTTCATGCAAACTGGACAAAGATGAAGATGGTAAGAAAGTAGATCAAAAATATTACAGAGGTATGATCGGATCTCTTCTTTACTTAACAGCTAGTAGACCAGATATAATGTTTGCTGTATGTCTATGCGCTAGATTTCAATCTGAACCTAAAGAATCTCACTTAATTGCTGTAAAAAGAATCTTAAGATATTTAAGTGGAACTAAAAATGTAGGTTTATGGTATTCTAGAGACTCAACATTAAACTTGATTGCATATTCTGACTCTGACTATGCTGGATGTAAATTAGATAGAAAAAGCACAAGTGGAGCATGTCAATTCTTAGGTAGTAACTTAATCTCTTGGTTTAGCAAAAAGCAAAATTCGGTTGCATTATCTACTGCTGAAGCAGAATATGTTGCAGCTGGAAGTTGCTGTGCTCAAATCCTTTGGATTAAGAGACAACTTGAAGATTATGGCATAACACTTGATAAAACTCCAATTAGATGTGATAACACAAGTGCAATAAATCTAACTAAAAATCCAATTCAACATTCAAGAACAAAACACATTGAAATTAGATATCACTTTATAAGAGAACATGTAGCTAATAATGAAATTTGTCTTGAATATGTTAATACTGAAGAACAATTAGCTGATATATTTACAAAACCTTTGAGTGAAGAGAGATTTTGTTATCTTAGAGGTGAATTAGGGATATGTGACCCTTTGGATTGATTTTGAAATACTAAGGAATGACTTCTAGATTTCTATTAATTTCTTGATATTCCTTTCATAATTTTAAGGACAAATTATCTAGTCATCTGAGTAACTTGATTCTTCATACTCCAAAATTTTATCAAGATTTTATCAAATTTATTTTGACAAGTTTCAGATGTTTGAATCTCAATTATTTTTCTCTGAAACTGTCATTGGAGTCGAGAATGAGGAGTCGACACCTTTCTGTGTCGCTCTCGGTCCCTGACCTTGGAGCCGACACCCGTATAAGTGGAGCCGACTCCAGTTCGAGCGCTGACTGTGTTAGCGATTTGGAGTCGACACCCGACTTTGCGGGAGTCGACACCTGGGAATCCAAAATCGATTTATTAGGGCAGAGTCGACACCTCGTCATTTCATAACTCTCAAATCCTCTACCAAACTCTTCCAAAACTCTCTCAAAGCCTCCCATCTCTAATTCCACTCTACCCAAGCTTTCCTAAGGATCCAATGGCACCTAAGAGGAGAGGTTCGGTGATTGGAGCGCCTGTGGTGACCGGAAAACGTCCGTGAGGCGACCCGTCCGCGAGCCATCTCCAAGCGAGGATTCCTCCACCGATTCAGACAATCCCAACACCACTTCACCTCAGGTAGATACCCTAGCAGGGAGGGTAATCACTATGGGTAGAAAAGTTGACTTCGAGCTTCTTTCAATCCGAGGGTTTTTCGATTGGTAGACAACTCAAGGAGCTTGGATGGGATAAAGTTTGTTCTCTTGATGTTCCTACTTACCCAGCTTTAGTAAAAGAATTTTACTTTAATTTATCAGAGGTGATGGTGGTTTAGTGAGCTCTGTTAGAGGAAACGGATTCATCTTACATTTCAAAAATTAGGAAATCTCCTAAGCATCCCCATTACCGGATTAGCAGCGATATGCACAGTGAGAGATCAGCGCCCTATCAAGGATGTTAGGGAGAGAGGTTAAGAATTTGAGGAAATTAGGGCTAATCAGTTGCCCTTGGAATTAAGATTGCTTCACAACATTTGCAGCAGAATTTTGTTCCCAAAACCGGACGTTTTGAGTATGTCTCCGAGCGGGACATTGTTGTGATGGACAGTATATTGACCGGTCAACCTATTAATTTAGCTGCTATGATGATATTCTATATGGCCGAGGCCGGAGGAAAAGAAGATCGTCACTACCCTACGGCATGATTTAACTATGGTATTCAGAAGCCAAGGGGTTGTAATTTTGGAGAATGAACCCTCCAAGAACCTGAGACACACTGATTATTATAGTTTGGCCACTTTGCATAGGATGGGATTTGTAAAGGTGAACGGGCAATGGGAAAGGAAAGGTAACTTGGATGAGAGAGCCCCTGAGCCTAGACATTCTGCACCTTGTGAGGCTGGTCCGTCTATGAGGGTTCCTCTCCGCAGCCTAGGAGTCCTGTTCGGCCCCTGCACCTGCTCAAATCATGTTCAGCCATCTACTTCATCAGTTGGATTTTCAGACCTTCAATTGGAGCAACTCAAAGACTTACTTGCTGCTCAGAAGGATGAACTGAAGACTGAGTTTGACAATAAATTTATGAATCTTAAAGAAACTCTTTATTCCTTAGATGATCGGATTGCCAAAATAGAATCAACTCTTAGCTCTTCTGCTGGATCTTTAAGTAGTGATTTGAAGAATATATTTGAAGAACTTAAAGACATTGTGGAGATTCTGAGACCTATTCAAAGTGCAATGCAGAGCTTCAAGATAAAATCATGACTGCTTGCTCTTTTGTTGATAGAAGGTTGAAAGAATTTGTAGCCACTCAGAGTGATGGAATGCAGAAAGATTTTAGATCATTTGACAAGAATCATTAGAACCTGTAATTTTCATGTAATGAAGTAAAGTTTTTAATGTTGTTTGATGTTTGTAATGAAAGTTTAAATTTTGATGTAATGAAAGTATAGTTTCTTTTTGTAATACTTGACTTTTGATGAAATGAAATTATCTTTTGATCTATCAATTTTATCTTTTGACTTAACTTTTCTTTATCTTTTTGTTGATTACAAAAAAGGGGGAGAAAGTTATGTCGTATATGCATTGATTATGTTATGCTTTTAATTTGATTGCAAATTAGTTTGATTAAATAAGCTTAAGTGTTGATCTTAAGTATCAAATATGTAAGCAAAGGAAGAACAATTGATAATTTGAACTTCATAGGGGGAGCTACCTTATTCAGGGGGAGCTACTTGTGAGATCACTTCCTTGAAAATTTTAATTTAAGAATACTATGCATATACTCAATGTTTTTATAATCATCAAAAAGGGGGAGATTGTTGACCCAATTATTGATTTTGATGATTAATAAAGGAATTGAGTATATTTATTTGATTACTAATGGATTTGATAAGTGTTTCAGGATTAAAAATATTTGATCGATTTAAAGGTATTAAGAAACGTGTTTTGAATCAATTGCAAATCTAAATTTCAAAGTTTCAGAACCTGGAGTCGACACCTAGAGTTTTGATAGGTCCGAGCACCCAGAGTTTCGGAGTCGACACTTACAGTGTCTGGAGCCGACTCCGATGCGGGGACAGAACGCTTATTTTTTTAGCATCTTGGAGCCGACACACATAGTATTTTGGAGCCGACACCTGACGATGGCAGCCGACACCTAACTTTTTCGGAGCCGACTCCTCGACGAACTCAGAACTTTCTATTTTTGGATAAACGACTTGGAGCCGACACCTGAAAAGTTGGAGCCGACTCCAACCTGTCTGGGATGAAATTTTAAAATGCCAGATCAGCTCTAACGGTAATATTTCTTTTTACCTAACTTCTAACGGATATATTTTGTTTCCAGGTACACTCCAACGGCTAGTTTCTTCCCAAAAATGGATTAAAAAATCTATAAAAGGGGGAGAACACCCGTTTGAAAAGGAGAGAAAAAAAGGAAAATAGAGAAATATTTCAAATCAAAAATCCGAGAAGTCTTGAGCCTGAAATCCAAGAGAAAAGTATTCAAACTCAAATCCTTCCACTCCAAAAAGCTCAAAGAGGAATCCAAGGCATTCAAACTTGAAAAATCGAAGGATTCTCAAAAAGGAAGAAGAAGCTCTGTTTTTGAAGATTTTCCAACTTCTCATCTGCAACATTTGCAACGAATCAAAGCTGAGGCCTGATTCAACATCTCCAAAGAGAAGAGGAAAAGAAGAAAAGAAGAAAAGCTCAATCTACTTCAAACAGGCTTTTCTAAACCTATTCATTTATTTTTGAATATTTGCTCATTTAAGGAGCTTTGTATTATTGAAAAATTATTCTTTCTTGTTTGTGCTAGTTCTATCAAGGGGATTGAACTAGTGGAGGTTGTATACCTCGGGTCAAGCTAGATTAGCTTGAGTTTAGGGTTTTGTGCTGGTGAGCCCAAAAAACCGGCTGGGTTCGTTGTGATCCCTGGGAAAAACAAGTTGTGAGTTGTGATCTTGGAAAACAACTCGACTGTAATCAAGAGGATTATAGTGTGGACCCAAGTGAATCTTGGGAGTGGACGTAGGTGTTGGATACACCGAACCACTATAAAATCTTTGTGTTTGCCATGCTTCGATTATCTCTATCTCTATCTCCTTGTTTGTGCTTCATATTCACATTGCATTTAATTTCATCATCTTAAAGCCAATTTTTTTAAGGGGTTAAATTTTTTAAAGAACCCAATTCACCCTCCTCTTGGGTTGCCATCTGGGCCAACAGAGACCTCGGTCCCAATCGCCACCTGCGCCCCGAAACACCCCCAGACTTCCTACTCTATCGCCACCACCCCGTCAATCTCCTACACCACCACCATCGCCGCCGCCACGGCGATCTCCTATACCACTATTGCTGTGAGAGCCCATCGATCTGACCATGGGTACGCTGCCCAAGGAGTCGAGGGCCCACATCGTCCGGCCTGCCGAGCGTCCTGCTCCATCAACTACTGAGCCGATCTCGAGGGATGCGCCTCGGGCCAGTGGAGGGGCATCTGCCGATAGGAGGCAGAAGGCCGTAGTTGGCTATGAAGCCCACACTGCCGTGTCCGAACCCATAGGGGATAGGATGGGACCGATCTCCTCGTGGCCTTCTCTTATGAACCACCCCCACCTCCCTAAGAAACTACTATCGGCGGCATCCACTCCTGCTATTCGGGAGGAGATCATGCAGACCAACTCCCGTACCCTCTTCAAGGATTGCCAGGCGGCCATGCTCCGGGTAAGTGATCGTTTATATCCTGACCCTATTCGCTTTTCCTGTGCTTATTCTTTGTAACTGACATTGGTCTTGCTGTGCAGATGGTAAACATCTTCAACTATACGCAGGCTCTCGCCGCCAGCGGGGAGTGCCAACTTAATAGCCACCGCCGGGAGGCTCTCGAGTGCCGAGACCGGGCCATGAGAGCTGAAGATGCTCTCAAGCTGACTCTAGCTGGGGAGGCAGAGAGGCTCAACATGGTTCGGTCTCAGGCGCGAGCCAAGTCGGCGGTGGCGCAACACCAAACGCGCAAGGCCCTCGAGCGCGCCCTCGCGGCTGAGGGGAAGTTGATGGCCGCTGAGGCGGAATTGGCCGACGTCAAGGCCCAGCTCGAGGCAGCGAAGTCTGAGCTGAAATCTGCCGAGGAGAAGACTGAAATCGCTGAGGAGGTGGCCCGCTTGGCTGATATCAAAATTGCCGAGGCCATGGAGGCGGTGAAGGCTGCTGATAGGAGATCAGCTGAGGCTGAAGCGGTGGCTCGGGCCGCAGAGGAGAAGGCGGCTGATGCCACAAAAAAAGCCGTGGAGAGCTACCGAAGCTCTCAGGTCTTCGTCGAGGAGGTGGCTGAAGCTAGGGCCGGCGCCTACCTCCATGGTTTTTATGACTGCCAAGACAAGGCAGTGAGGGTCTTTGGTACTGAAGGCCTTAAAGACCTGGAACCTGACGAAGACCATGAGGACGGGGAGATCGACCATGGCTCCATTCTGGCCGACAATGCTGCCCCCCCCCCCCCCAGCTTACGGGGATGCCCCCAAACCGACGCTGCTCCGGCTGAGAACTGAAGATCCGCCTGCGGTCTCGGCTTTTTCTTTACTTTTTCCTATTTAACAATGTACTCAAGTCCAACTATGGTTGGCATTTTGTAAGAGCTTTGATGATTAATGAAAAGAAAGTAACCTTTGAAATTTGTGTTAAAATTATGAATTCTTTCCTTTTCTTTTGTTCAACGTTATCGATACTTAGCTTATCAAGCTGCTCGTCCAATGTAATCTTCGCGCCCGTAGGAGTTGCATAGAATCACACCAACCCGATCAAAACGGGGTCTCTTATAGTTTAGCTGGAAATGTTTTGGGATCAATATGCGCTGATTCCCGACCGCCGATGTCGGGTTGCCGATGAACCATAAGTATCGAGCTGGCCTTGAATAGTCTTGCGACTCCGAGCCTTCGGCATTATTTTGCTAAGGGGCTTTATAGTGTTGCCTTGCCGATGTGCTTTAGGTGCTATTCCGCCGACGAGCATTTAATGTTGTCTTGTGGGAGCGACCCGAGACCGGGCCAGGGAGCCTTTTAACCCCGAAGGGCGACCTGAGGGTGTCGCAACCAGGCTCAGGGTCCTTTCAACCTCGAAGGGTGACCTAAGGGTGCTGTGACCAGGCTTAGGGTCCTTTCAACCCCAAAGATAACCTGAGGGTGCTGTGACCAGGCTCAGGGTCCTTTCAACCCTAAAGGGTGATCTAAGGGTGTTGTGACCAGGCTCAGGATCTTTTCAACCCCGAAGGGTGACCTGAGTGTGCTGTGACCAGGCTCAGGCTCTGACGTTGGAGTCCGGCTTCTGCGTTGACACTAGAGTTGGGCTTTGGTGCCGACGCTGGAGTCAGGCTTTGGCACCAACGCGGGAGTTGGGCTTTGGTGCCGACGCGGGAGTCGGGCTTCTGTGCCAACGCGAGAGTCGGGCTTCTGTGTCGACACTGGAGTCGGGCTTTGGTGCCGATGCTGAAGTCGAGCTTTTGTACCGACGCTGGAGTTGGGCTTTGCCGCCGACGCGGGAGTCGGGCTTCGGTGCCAATGCGGGAGTCAGGCTTCTGTGCCGACACTGGAGTTGGGCTTCGGTGCCGATGCGAAAGTTAGGCTTCGGTGCCGACGCTGAAGTTGGGCTTTTGTGCCAACGCTGGAGTCAGGCTTTGGCGCCGACGCGGGAGTCGGGCTTCGGTGCCGACGCTGGAGTCGGGCTTTTGCTACATTATCATAGAACAAAGAGGCAATGCAAGTAATGCATAAAAGCACACTTTTATTTCAATAAGATTGAAGGATGAGGTATTCAAACCTACGAACATTCAGTCGAGTACATCACTAATAGTATCGACGAAGGTTGTCGGAACTCCAAGTTTGAGGGAGCGGTCTCCCGTTGAGCTCCTCGATTTGATAAGCTCCTCGGTGAAGGGCCTCCATGATCCAGGCCCCTCCCAGTTGGGTGATAACTTTCCTTCCTCCGTTGGCCTCGAGACCTCGGCCTTTCGGAGGACCAAGTCTCTAGGACAGAACAACCGGGGTCTAACGCGGGTGTTGTAATACATTGCTGCTTTCTGACGATAAGCGGCCATCCTGATCCGCGCTTGATCACACGTCTCCTCGATGAGGTCCAAGTTGGCCCTCAGTTGGGCTGAGTTGTCCTCCTCATTGTAGGCTTCCACCCAAGGGCTGGAGACCCCGATTTCCACTGGAATGATGGCCTTGGACCCAAAGACAAGACTGAATGGAGTTTTTCTGGTTGGAGTCCTCGGAGTTGTATGGTAGGCCTATAGGACACGGGGAAGTTCTTCCACCCATCTCCCTTTGAAGTCATCAAGCCATGTCCGAAGCCCCTGAAGGATAGTATGGTTGGTTACCTCTACCATCCCGTTGGTCTGTGGGTGACTGACAGAGGTGAATCTTTGGTTGATTCCTAACTCAATACAAAATTCTTTAAAGGGGGCATTATCGAACTGTCAGCCGTTGTCCGTGATGAGAGTGTTGGGGAGTCCAAAACGACAAATTATAGACTTCTAGAAGAAGATTCTCACTCTTGCTTCGATTATTTTGGCTAGAGCTTCAGCCTCTATCCATTTGGTGAAATGGTTGATACCAACTAGCAAAAACTTTTGCTGACTGGAGGCAGGGGGAAATGGTCCCAAAATGTCCATCTCCCACTGAGCGAAGGGCCACGGAGCAGAGATGGGACTCAGATGAGAAGTGGGCTGCCGCTGAATGTTAGCATGTCGTTGGCAACTGTCACACTTTCGTACTAATTCGGTCGCGTCTTCCCGCATGGTGAGCCAATAATAGCCTTGACGGAGGGCTTTATACACCAACGCTCTGCCTCCCAGATGGTTCCCACATGCGCCTTCGTGAATCTCGCAGAGGATGTAGTCATTCTTGGTGGGACCGACACACTTGAGGAGGGGATATGAGAAGGACCTCCGGTATAGGCGTCCATCCATTATTAGAAATTTGGAGGCTCGCCATTTGAGGAGTTTGGCCTCGGTGGGGTCATCAGGAAGGATACCGTCGGCGAGATACTGAACATAGGCGTCCATCCAGGTCGGCTCTTGGCCGACGGCAATGCTTCCTCCTTGGTCTCGATGCTCGGGTCTTCCAAATATTTCACATACGTCCTTCCCAGGGATCTATCGACCGTCGTGGCCAACCGGGACAGCGCGTCGGCTCTAGCGTTCTCCTCCTGGGGAATATAGTTGATACAGAAATGAGATAAGAGGAGGGACTGTGATTGGACCTTGCTCAGATATCGGGACATGATGGGGTCCCGAGCTTCATACTCCCCAATGATTTGTTCCGAGACGAGTTGGGAGTCGATGTATGCTCTGAGATGCTCTACTTTAAGTTCTTTGGCAAGCCTCATCCCGACCAACAAGGCTTTGTACTCGGCTTGATTGTTTGTGGCAGGGAAGAGAAAGCGGAGAGCATACTCAATTGTTACACCGTCGGGGCTGGCAAGAATGAGTATGGCACCGCTTCTTTGGGAGTTTGAGGCCCCGTCCATGTGAAGAATCCAATCCCTCCTTGGATCAGTGGTCGGCGCCTCCAGGGACTTTGTCGAGGCCTCCCTGGCCTGCTCATCAGTCCAAGTGCATTCAACCAAAAAATCCGCCAAGACTTGGGACTTCATAGCCGACCTCGGTTTGAAGGTCAGATCAAATTCTCCCAACTTGAATGCCCACTTTACTAACCGACCAGAAGTGTCAGGGCGAGATAAGATCATCCTCAGAGGCTGGTCCGTAGCATCACGATTGAGTGGACTTGGAAGTAAGACCTGAGACGTTGAGCCAACACTATTATTAGTGCAAAAATAATTTTTTTGATTTTGGTGTACCTGTTCTCGGTGTCATGAAGTACTTTACTGGTGTAATACACCGGCCTTTGCATTCCTTCAAGGTCTATCCAGACGAGGACGGAACTGAGAAGCGGCTAGGTACAAAAAGAGATCCTCCCCCTCCATAGGTTTCGACAATAGCAGTGGAGTCGACAAGAAATTCTTTAGTTCCTCGAAGGCCCTTTGGCAGTCAGCCGTCCACTCGAAGCCGTTGATTTTTCGTAAGGCCTTAAAGAAGGGAAGGCATCGCTCGGCTGATTTGGACAGAAAACGACTCAGAGCTGCTAGCCTTCCAGTCAGATGCTGGATTTCCTTTTTATTCACCAGCGGCCTCATGTCTAGGATAGCTTGAATCTTATCCAGGTTTTCCTCTATTCCTTGTTGCGTCACCATGAATCCCAGGAACTTGCCTGCTGCGACTCCGAAGGCACACTTCCAGGGGTTCAGCCTCATCCGAAACCGACAAAGATTGCTGAAGGTCTCCATCAGGTCAGTATATGGTCGTCGGCTCGGACACTTTTGGTCAGCATGTCGTCTACGTATACCTCCATATTGCGCCCGATCTGACTTTCGAAGACTTTATTCATCAGCCTCTGATAGGTAGCCCCGGCATTTTTCAGTCAGAAGGGCATGACTTTATACCAGTAGATTCCTTTCTTGGTCATGAATGATGTAGCCTCTTCGTCTAACGACTCTATTCTGATCTAGTTGTACCCCGAGAAGGCATCCATGAAATTGAGAGTCTCGTGGCCGAAGGTGGCATCCACCAACTGGTCGATCCTAGGGAGCGGAAAGCTGTCCTTGGGGTAAGCCTTGTTGAGGTCGGTAAAGTCGATGCACATCCTCCAGCTTCCATTGGCTTTCCGAACTATTATCACATTAGCCAACCAGTCAGGGTAATGAACCTCCCGAATGTGGTCGGCGGCGATTAGTTTGCGGATCTCCTTGTCGATGGATTTCTATTGCTCAGGGGCAAAGCTCCTCTTCTTTTGCCAGACTGCCCTACAGTTGGATTTAATGTTAAGTTGTGAGTGATTACCTCCACCGGTATACCTGGCATGTTGGTCGGCAACCATGCAAAGATGTCGGAGTTGGCTCAGAGGAAACCGAGGAGTTCCTCCAAGGAGTCGGCTCCTCGCCTCCTCAGGAAGAAAGGCTCCGATTTGGACAATTCTCGTCGAATCCTCTCCTAGGGGGAAAGTCAATAGATGCCCCGCCGGTTCTCCCCTCTTCTCAGCTTCTCTCGGGTCTATCAACTCAGGAGTCGGTGAATTGTTGGCCGACTGAGGACTAGGGGCCGTGTGGTAGCAGAGGGGCATCGGACTCCTTTCCCCCCGCATCTCCCCGATCCCATGATGGGTGGAAAATCGCACAAGTAATCTCTTTGTCGAGATAATGGCGTCCAACATATTTAGGCCCGGCCTCCCAAGAATGGCGTTGTATGCCAAAGGGACTCTTACCACCAGGAACTTCATGAAGATCATGCTCTGGCAGGGTGAGGTCCCGGCCATGACGGGAAGAGTAATCTCTCCCTCAACTTTCACTGAGTCTCCGGTGAAGCCTACGAGAGGTGTCGTCACTGGCCGAAGGGAGTCTGAAGGCAAGTTCATACAAACAAATGCTTCATACGTCAAAATATCAGCTGAGCTTCCACTATCAACTAATATTTTTTTACAGGATGTTTAGCAATCGTCACAGACACGACGATGCTTTCATCATTTGGGTTATTTACCCTCTCTAAATCCCTTTTGGAAAAAGGGATTACATGACTATCTCTCTCACCCCCCGAGATCTTTTTGAAGTGCCACCCGCTCCCCAGGAGATCATCGCCATGGTCTTCTCGGTCGGAGCGTTGTCGACATTGGCTTGCTGAGCCGGTGGTGCCAACGGGCCCGGTGCTATTGGATTCCCTCTTCGGACAAATTGACCGAGATGACCTTGCTGGATGAGCTCCTCTATGGCCTTCTTTAGCTATCGAAAGTCTTCCGTGTCATGGCCGTAATCTTGATGAAAATGGCAATACAGATTTTTGTTGCAGGGAACTCCAGGCTTCAGGGGTGCAGGGCGCTTGAGATAGGATTCACCCTCGATTTCCATAAGAATGTAGAAAATCGGGGCTAATAGAGGGGTGTAACGCTCACCTACAAGGGCGAAAGTCCATGGCCGATTGTCTGGCCGACGAGGCGGCTCGGGCTTCTTTGCATGAGGCCCACCAGACTCTGATCGGGCTTGCTTTTTGCTGGGGCCCTCATCAGTTTCCTGTCGAGAGGAGTCGGCCTCAACAGCACAAATGTATTTCTGAGCTCGACTCAGCAACTCCGCATACGAACTCGGAGGCTTCTTGTCCAATGAGTACGCAAAGCGGGAAGGACAGAGTCCACGTTTCAAGGCCAAAGTGGCCACCGAGTCATCGAGATGATAAACCTCCATCGCCGCCTCTTTGAAGCAGGCAACGAAGTCTCGAAGAGTCTCTCCACTCTTCTGTCAAATTGTAAAGAGGCTATTGGCTACCCGAGGGATCCTTCGACTCGCATCAAAGTGGACGAGAAAAGCTTTCTCCAACTATCGAAATGAGCTGATACTGCGGGGAGGTAAACAAGAGTACCAAGCCCTTGCAGCCTTTCGTAGAGTGGCTGGGAAGGCGATGCATAAAAGAGCATCCGATGCCCCTTGGACCTGCATGTGCACCTTATAACTTTTCAGATGGTCCAAGGGGTCGGTAGTGCCGTCATAGGGATCTAGCTGAGGAAGGCGGAATCGGGAAGGGACGGGTTCTTCCATGATCCACCTAGTCAGAGGAGGGTGGCTGTCATACTTCACCTCCGATTGATTTGTCAGTCGCCGGCTGAGCTCCTCCAAGTGCCGGTAGCGCTCCCCCAGTCGCTTCTCCATGCAGAGATGGATCCTTTCGCTAATGGACTCTTCCCCTGATGAAGTAGAGAGAGGACCAGGAGAGGGATGGCGTCGATGAGCAACACCCTTCCCTGGGGCCTTGTCCCAGGATCGCCAGGGAGAGGGACTGTTGGAAGATTTCCTTCCCGCAGGGGCGTCTCAACGGCGGTGAGCCTCCCATCATGGGTGTCGCCCATGGGTGGACTGTTGACTAGGTTGTGCCGCAACTTCTCCCAAAGACTGGGGTTGCGGTAGAGGTTGAGCGGCCGCTGATTGTTGTTGAAGTTCACGGATCACCACTGCAAGGGACCGCACCTCCTGAGCGAGGGCGGTGACCCTATCACCTTGGTGTGGTGGCGAAGGATGAACTGGCAGAAGGGCCTTCGGCTGCTCGGTCCTCACCTGCTGCTCCCCAGCCAGGCTAGTGGAAGCTTCTTGAGCACGGGTTACCACCATTTCTTCTTCTGGTTAGGAGGAATAGAGGGTCGTAAATTGAGAGCTTACTCTCTACGCGCTGCGCCCCGCCTCCCTACCTGGCGCGCCAATCTGTTGCTGACAAATCACTTGTGAAGAGCGTTGGGTGAACTGAGATCTCCACGGGCCTTCAGGAACACAGAGAGGTCACTTTCTTCTTTTGAAAGCCTGCAAAAAGTTCCGGACCGGTGGTTCCGGTGGGGACCCTCCGACGCTCAAGTTAGTGACTTGGAGAACATGGATATGAATGAGAGAATAGAGATTGAGTCCCCCTCCTTGAGGGTTGGGGCCTTTATATACCTGTTCGGGGGATTCTCTTACCCTTTGTTCATAACAGTCGGATCCTTTTTGGATGGTTGCTGAGTTCTGGTCCTCAATGTGCCGCAAAGGATGGGTAGTGGGGCTGGACGTGGATGGCCACACCCGTCGTTAATGGTGCCAGGGGGAGGCACGTTCATTGCACACGTTGCTAGGCATGTTTGAGGCAGAGTAATCCGCCATTCTTGGGAAAGTGGGCCATGCAGCTTGGTCGAGGGGGCACTATGAGATCGATGGATAACTGAGTTGCTTCTAGGGCCGAGGAGAACTGACGCCAAAGCCGACGCCGAGGCCGAGATGAGCCCAATGCCAAAGGGTTGGAATGCGCCAGACCGTCCGACGTCGGGTTCGTGGTCCCTTCATCTTGTGGGTCATGGCCTGATTAGCCACATCAATACTATTTAGGCTCCTAACACTTATAATATAATTTTATATTTTAAAATTTTAAAAATAATGCTGCAAAAATAATTTTTATCGTTCTACCAAGCCTAGTTCCATCATTCTAAGCCTGAATTCAACTTGGGGCTTGATTAACTCCATATATATCATCCAAATAGGGAAATCAATTTTTTTTGACAAATTAGGATTATCCCAAATTCAAACCCGAGAAAAAGTCTTGCTGCACCAAGCATATCGCCTTGGTGATTAGCAACGCATACCAAAAGCAAAAGCATCCTTTTATATTTTGGCATATGTGCATGTAAGCGGTATGCGCCAATTTGCAGCAAGGCTTTCTCATCCAAACCTGTACCTCAAAATGTTCGTTCTTAGCTAATTTGGACACCAAAAATTTGGGCCAACTGGCCCCAGGGCTAACCCAAGCCCAGCCCAACCATTTTCTCTCTCTCTCTTCCCTGCTTTCTTCTCCCACAAGCACCCGACCCTATTCTCGTGTTCGCCGGCAGCCCTTCGGTGCCAGTCGGCCGGCCCGCTACCGCCGTCGCCCCAGCGACGGCCGCCCGGCAGCGCCTCCCCCTATCTTCTTCTCTCTTTTCTCCCTCTCTTTTCCTCTTTCTTCCCTCTCTCTTCCCAGTTCAACCGGCCCACTTCCTTTTTTTCCTTTCCCTTCCTTTCTCTTCTTCCTCGCGCATGGCTCCAGCCGTTCACCCCAGAACCGGTGGGCCCCCCTTCACCGACGGCTACCGCTCCCCCCCCCCCTGTTGGAGCACCCACCCGCGGGGGTGCGGTGGCCCGCCACCATCCCAGCCGCACCACCATCCCTCGTCTAGACGCGGCTGCGACACAAGCAAAGGCTGCCGGGTCCGACGGCCCCACGCGGCTAGCCACTGGCTCCCCCTGCCAGAGCACGCCACCGGCGGGGTCCGATGGCCAGCCGATCACCAACCGGCCACCCTTCCTCACAACCCCCACTTCCATCGCCCTCTCAACTCTCTCTTTCACTCGTCCCGACGCCGAAATAGAGACGACGCCGAAACACATACTGCTCCATTCTCTCTTTGCCTTTCTTTCTCATCACCTCATCACCCTACCGAAGACAGGGACAGAGCTTACCTGACGACGAGGGGCGACGGCGAGAAAAGGTGCCGGAACCACGGTCCGAACTGCTTAAAATGGGGGGATTCAGACCCTCGTCGAGTACTTCATCGCCAGCACTGGCCAGTGGTGGCAGGCTGGCGGTGCCCCCTCCCGCACGGGATCGGGCATGCGGCACTGCCAAAGCAGCGCCGGGGCAGTGCATGCGTAGGCGAGCAGGGCCTCGCCTCAGGGAATTTCTACTTTTGCACCGCTTGGATTGCTAGTGCCCTCCAGATTGCTCAGTGTTCCCCTCAATTTTTTTTTTAAATTCTAAACTACCCTTGAACCCCTGTCTCCTTCCCTCCCTTCCTTTCTTCCCCAGCACCGACGCCCTCCCCTCTCCTCGTCCCTCTCTAGCCCCGCTCCTCATTTCTTTCCTTGGCCCCATCTCCTTCCTTTCCATCCCTAGCACCATCCCCCACCCATCCTCCTCTCCTCGGCCCTAATGCCAAAGAGAAGGAGGAGGGGCACCGGCCGGGAAGTGAAAAGGAGACCGGGACCGAGGAAAGAGGGGTGGGTGGCAATGCCAGAAAAAAAAAGGAAAGAAAACGAAAGCTGGAAGAAAAGGGTAGAGGACGGTGCCAGGAAGGGAAGAGGAGAGGGAGACTACCAGGGAGGGGAGGAGAGAAGACAGGGGCCGAAGGAAAGGGATGGGTGTTGGCCCAGATGGCAACCCAAGAGGGGGGGGTGAATTGGGTTCTTAAAAATTTAAGTCCTTTTTAAATTTAGTTGATTAGTTAGCAAGATGTGCAAGTGAGATTAACTAATAAGCAAAGAACAAGCAGTTAACAAAGAGAGATAGAGATAGAGAAAATGAACACGGCAAACACAAAAGTTTTATAGTGGTTCGGTGTATCCAACACCTACATCCACTCCCAAGGATCACTTGGGTCCACACTATAATCTCTCTAGATTACAGCTGAGTTGTTTTACAAGATCACAACTCTAACTTGTTGTTTTCACCGGGATCACAACGAACCCAGCTGGTTTTGCGGGCTTACCAGCACAAAAACCCTACACGTTGTTTTGCGGGCTAACAACAAACCTTACTCGTTGTTTTGCGGGATCACAACGAACCCAACACAAGCACTCCGGCTTGTAACGAGGTAAACCTACCTCCACTGATTCAATCCACTGATTGAACCAGTAACCAAGTGAAATCAAAGTATTTTTAACAAAGATGCTCCTTCTTGAGCAGATATACAAATTTAAGAATAAATAAAAACTAGGGTTAGAAACGCCTGATGGTTTTCCGGATGATTGTAGCAATGGCTTTCTCCCTTTTCTCCTTGAAGAGTTGAATCGATGCCTCAGCAAGATTCCTCAATCGTTGATAAGCTTTGGAGAATGTGTTGCCTCTTTTTGAACTTGGAAATGGCTGAAGATTTTACACGTTGGATTGCTTTTTGCCTTCCTCTTGAGCTTTGAGAGTTGATCAAATGATGCACACGAATCTCTCTCTCAAATGCAAAGATTGAATCTCTCCTTGAATCAAATGATTCTACAATACTCTCAGTTTCCCCCTTTTTGATATTCAATAGGCTCTCTCTATTTTTCTCTCTTGTTTTTCAATATGTATATATGTGTTGTTTCTATTTGAATCTGGCTCCTCTATTTATAGATCCTGAAAAGATATAACCGTTAGACACAGTAAAATATAGCCGTTGATTCAAAATATTACCGTTGGTGCTGATGTGTCAACTCAAAAATTACCGCCCAGATTCCGGGGAGTCGGCTCGAGTACTGTGCGAGTCGACTCGAACACGCGAATCCAGAAACGCACCAAAAAGAGAGTTTTCAGGGGTCGACTCGCGAAAAGCTGGGAGTCGACTCTTGACTTTCAGGAGTCGACTCGCGAAGAGCTGGGAGTCGACTCGAGAGGCACTCAAAAATGAGTCTTTCTGCCGTCTGAGTCGAGTCGGCTCGCACAGTCATGAGTCGGCTCGAGAAAGTTCAGGGGTCGACTCGGAAACTCTCGAGTCGGCTCGGGACTGATACAAAAATCAGAGAACATTCTGATTTGCTTTGAAAATCATCCCAATCAATTTTGAAATATAAATATGACTTGAATAATGTTGATTTAACAGTAATGCTCAATTTCAAAGCATTTTCATTAATTCATTGATCTTTAAAAGAGTGGTATAAAAAATCATTTTTGAATTCAAAAGTATAGCTCACTGAAACATATATTCAATTGATTCAAAAACTCATTACACATTAACAGTTCATAGTTTCCAATTTGAAATTGCTCATAGTAAGAATATTTCATTGATTGACTTAACATGTTCATAGCCTTTTAGAAAGTGAAGTAATGTCTTTTGGAAATCATCAAAATCAATAAGTTGGGGCAATTATGTTTCAATAATTTCTCAACAATCTCCCCCTTTTTGATGATGACAAAAACGTTGAGTATATGCATTATAACATTGAAAGATTTATGATATCAAAATCAGCTTTTGTGTTCATGGAAAAGCTCCCCCTCAATGAGGTAGCTCCCCCTAAGAACCTCAATTCAAAAAGGATTTTTAAATTTAAAAACTTAAGCCAAATAACCTAGGATTTTTAAATTTAAAAACTTAAGCCAAATAACCTTTTTCTTATTTAATTCTCTCCCCCTTATTTAATTAGGGCAATTAAAAAGATGATGCAATATACGATTAATTCATATAAATCTTACGATTAATTCATATAAATCTCTCCCCCTTTTTTGTAATCAACAAAAAGGTTGAAATGCATCAGAGCATCAACATGGTTAATTCATTCGAATTCATTCAGCATTTAAGTTATCAATTGAGTATTGAGATATTCAAAATTACCTGATTAAACATAAGCATTCAAAGACATTCAAATGTACTCATAATTGAAATGAACATGACTTTTCTCATTACTTTAAAAGTACATCAAATTACATCAAAATGTAATACAAGCTTATGGAATCAAATTTAAACTAACTTAGA
Organism: Calamus simplicifolius; assembly: GCA_900491605.1. NCBI lineage: Eukaryota > Viridiplantae > Streptophyta > Magnoliopsida > Arecales > Arecaceae > Calamus > Calamus simplicifolius. The sequence continues at coordinate 405,091 of UESW01004523.1, forward strand.
TTCATCAAAGTTCAAAAACATTCATATTAGAGCAAAATTTCCTAGGTACAATCTAGGAAGGAAATTTAGAGATACAACTAAGATAAGTATTAAGTTCATTTGACACGCTTGAATATCAAACTTTTTAAGTGTCCAATCATCTCCATGATATCATCCTTTTGAGATTTGCTAAAATCATTCATGGTTACTTGAATTTGATCAACTGCTGCATCAATATCTCTTCGTAACTGATTGGTTCTATCAAGATATACATTGGATCCATCGGCTATCCCTTGAAGTCTTTCAAAGATATTCTTAAGCTCGGCATTGAGAGAATCCACATGAGTACCAATAGAGAATGAAAATAAGTCAAGCCTTGAAATGATATTTTCCTTTAATTCTTTAAAGTCTTCTCTTAATTGACCAATTTCATCTTTTCTTTGATTATCAAACTCAGCAAACATAGATCTAAGTTGACATAGCTGCTCATCTGAAAATCTCACAGAAGTAGATGAAGCCTGAGGTGGAGGAGAATAATGCATGCTAGGTCCTGCCTCAGATGGTCCAGCAGCAGAAGGTCCAGCCTCGACCTCAGCTCCAATGTCCTCAACTCTGTCCTCAGCAGCTCTAATATCATCTTGACCTTTTCTTATCCAATTACCATTAACTTTCTTGAAGCCCATGCGGTGAATAGTGGCCAGTGAATAGTAGTCAGTATGTCTCAAATTCTTCTTGGGCTCACTATCACTAAAAATAATTCCTTGGCTTCTGAATAACTGAGTTAAGATCATACCATAGGGAAGACATGATTTCCTTTTACTTCCACAATCAGCCATGTACCATAAAATCATGATGGGTAAGTTGATTGGTTTCCCTGAAACTACAGCATCCATGACAAATATATCCCTCTCAGATAAGTAGTCAAACCGGCCTGTCTTAGGGAATAGAATTCTGCTGCAAATGTTGTGTAGCAATCTTAAGTCCAGTGGCAGCTGACTGGCGAAAACTTCTTCAAATCCCTCAAAGTTTCTATTCAATAATCTGGTGAGGGCAGGAGACCTATCCTCTGGTTCAAAGGTGGAGGGTCCTGATAGGGGTAAGTCCAATAGCTTAGAAAGAATGATGGCAGAGACATTCAAACAAACTCCTCTGACAGTACTGACCAATCCATTGTCTCCTCTAGATAAATTTCTATAAAACTCTTTCACCAGTGCAGGGTATGTAGGACAGTCTAGGGAGCATATTTTCTCAAACCCCATTTCTCTCAACTGTGAACCTACAAGTAATCCCTCTCTCTCAAACAAATCGAAATCAAACTTCCTTCCAGTGGTAATGACTCTACTTGCAAAAAGGTCTACCTGAGGAGTAGAGACAGTAGGAGCAGGTGTATCATCCGAAGAGGAAGTAGACGAAGATTCCGGAGTCGGCTCGCGGACGGGTCGACGCACGGTCTTCTTCCTTTTCATCCCGGCACGGCTACTACTGACACCACGGGTTTTGGGGGCCATTGATTTGATTGGAGTGAATAATCGGAAGAATTTGGAAGATTTGGAGGGTTTGGGAGATTTTTGTAGAGAGAAACGAAGGATTAGAAAAGTTAGAAATGACCGTCGGGTCGACTCGTGCCCTAGATATTCAACCTGGGACCACGTCGAGTCGACTCGCGCATAACCTCGAGTCGGCTCGCCTAAATCACAGAAAGAAATCCCGAACTCGAGTCGACTCGCTCATACCAGGAGTCGGCTCCCAAGTTTCAGAGAAACTCGAGTCGACTCCGGTACACACCGAGTCGGCTCGGAGACCATTTCAGAACAAAAAAAAAAAAAAAAATTGAAATTTTTTTGAATGTTTGAAATGATTCCGGATTTGATTTTGTGTATGATTCATAATCATTGAGTCTTGATAAATCATTTTGATATGAATTCTAGATACTATTTCCTTAAGATTTTGAGGAATTGAAAGAATTCTAGATGCATTTCCTTAAGTATTCCAAAATTTATTCAAAAGGATTACAAATACCTAATTCTCCTCTAAGATATTCAAACCTTTCTTCACTTAGGGGTTTTGTAAAAATGTCAGCTAATTGTTCTTCAGTGTTTACATACTCTAAACAGATTTCATCATTAGCTACATGTTCTCTTATAAAATGATATCTAATTTCTATGTGTTTTGTCCTTGAGTGTTGAATTGGATTTTTCGTTAAATTGATTGCGCTAGTATTATCACAATTTATGGGTGTCTTATTAAGTTTGATACCATAGTCCTCAAGTTGTCGCTTAATCCATAGGATTTGCGCACAGCAACTTCCAGCTGCTACATATTCAGCTTCAGTAGTTGATAATGCAACTGAATTTTGCTTTTTGCTAAACCATGTGATTAAGTTACTGCCTAAGAAATGGCATGCACCACTTGTGCTTTTTCTATCAATTTTACATCCGGCATAATCAGAATCTGAATATGCAATTAGGTTTAATGTGGAGTCTCTAGAATACCATAAACCTACATTTTTAGTTCCATTTAGATATCTTAATATTCTTTTAACAGCTATTAAATGTGATTCTTTAGGTTCAGCTTGAAATCTAGCACACAAACATACTGCAAACATTATATCTGGTCTACTTGCTGTTAAGTAGAGAAGGGATCCGATAATACCTCGATAATACTTCTGATCAACCTTCTTACCTTCTTCGTCTTTGTCTAGCTTGCATGAAGGACTCATTGGTGTTCCAAGGGGTTTCATTGTTTCCATACCAAACTTTTTGAGCAGTTCTCTTGTGTACTTGGTTTGGTTGATAAAGATTCCCTCCTTACATTGTTTGATCTGGAGTCCAAGGAAGAAGTTGAGTTCTCCCATCATGCTCATCTCGAATTCTCCCTGCATCAACTTTGCAAATTCTTGACAAAGAGATTCGTTAGTAGCACCAAAAATAATGTCATCTACGTATATTTGTACTACTAGTAAATCTTTACTTTTTCTTTTTAAAAACAAGGTTTTGTCTACATTTCCTCTTGTAAAATCATTTTCTATTAGAAATTTACTTAACCTATCATACCAAGCTCTAGGTGCTTGTTTCAAACCATATAAAGCTTTGTGCAATTTAAAAACGTGATTTGAAAACTCGTGATCTTCAAAACCTGGTGGTTGTTCTACATAGACTTCTTCATTAATAAGTCCATTTAAAAATGCGCTTTTTACATCCATTTGAAATAGGTTAATGTTCATATGACATGCAAATGCAAGTAAAAGTCTAATGGCTTCTAGTCTAGCTACAGGTGCAAAGGTTTCATCAAAATCAATACCTTCTTCTTGACTATATCCTTTAGCAACCAATCTAGCTTTGTTTCTAATTACTATGCCATTCTCATCTAACTTATTTCTATAAATCCATTTAGTTCCTATAATTGAATGGTTTTTAGGTCTTTCCACTAAAGTCCAAACATTATTTCTTGTAAATTGATTTAGTTCTTCTTGCATAGCTAACATCCAATTATTATCTTTTTCAGCTTCTTCTATAGTTTTAGGTTCTATTTGTGATACAAAAGCAAGATGATTACTAATGTTTCTCATGTATGATCTAGTCCTTATTCCTTGAGATGGATCGCCTATAATCAATTCCTTGGGATGACTATGTGCATATCTCCAGTCTCTTGGAAGATCTAAATCATCATGATTATCATTAACATCATCGTCCTTATGTGAATCATCATCTTTAGCTTCTTGCTCATGATCAGAAGATACTTCAATATTAAGTTTTTCAAGACCTTTTTCAATTATGTTTGTATCTTCGTCATCATCAAGCTTTTCTGATTTAGATGCTAAAGACTCATCGAAAACAGTATGAATGGATTCTTCAACTACTAAGGTTCTCTTGTTAAAGATTCTATATGCCTTACTAGTTGTTGAATAACCTAGAAAAATTCCTTCATCAGATTTAGCATCAAATTTTCCTAAGTTGTTTTTACCATTATTATGAATGAAGCATTTACATCCAAATGCATGAAAGTATTTTATATTTGGTTTTCTTTCATTCCATAATTCATACGGTGTTTTCTTTAATATTGGTCTTATTAAAGCTCTATTTAATATGTAACATGCTGTGTTAATTGCTTCCGCCCAAAAATACTTTGGTAAGTTGCTTTCACAAAGCATGGTACGGGCCATGTCTTCTAATGTCCTATTCTTTCTTTCAACTACACCGTTTTGTTGTGGAGTCCTAGGGGCTGAAAAATTATGATTAATTCCATTTTCAGTGCAGAAATTTTCAAATAAGTGATTTTCAAATTCTGTTCCATGATCACTTCTAAGAGATACTATAGTAGTGTTTTTCTCATTTGTGACTTTCTTGAAAAATTTCAGGAACATCGAGAAAGTCTCATCCTTGTGAGCTAAAAACATTACCCAAGTATATCTAGAATAATCATCTACAATCACTAGACCATATTTCTTTCCTCCTAGACTTGTGGTTCTAGTTGGTCCGAAAAGATCCATGTGAAGTAGCTCTAGTCCCCTAGAAGTTGAAACAATGTTTTTAGATTTAAATGAACTTCTAGTTTGTTTTCCAAATTGACATGCATCACAGATTTTATTATTTTCAAAATCTAATTTAGGTAAACCTTTGACTAAATCCATTTTAATTAGTTTTGAAATAAGGTGTGTGCTTGCATGACCTAATCTACGATGCCACAACCAACTAATATCATTAATGTTAGCATTATCAGTAATTAGGCAATGACTACTCTTAGAAGTTTTGTCTGTGTCAACTAAGTATATATTGCCAAATCTATAACCAGTAAAAACAATGCTATCATCGATAGAATTAGTTACAGTGCATAAAGAAGATTTAAAAGAAACATTAAAGTTTTTATCACATAATTGACTTATGCTAATTAGATTATGCTTCAAACCATTAACATAAAGTACATTATCAATTACTATAGATGGAGTTATGCGAACTTTACCAAGGCCCAAAATTTGACCTTTACCGTTATCGCCAAATGTCACAACTCCACCAATATTTTCTTCTAGGGTGATGAATTCCTCTTTGTCACCCGTCATATGTCTTGAGCAGCCGCTATCAAGATACCACTTCTTGTTTGATCTTTTGGCCACAAGACATTCCTGCAATATCATCAAACTTTATGCTTAGGTACCCAAGCTTTCTTGGGTCCTTCATGGTTAGCAGCAATAAAAATTGTTCCTTTCGGAACCCATATCTTCTTAGCTTTAATATTTAATTTGTTGTTGTTTAACGTTTTGCATTCAAAGGATTTGTGACCTTTTTCATTACATTTAAAACAAGTTATATTACCTTGGTTGGCTTTTATAAAAATATTCTTTAGTGATTTCTGTTTTCTTAATGTGTTATAACCCAAACCAGCTTTGTCAAAAACAGCTTTTTGACTATCTAGGATCATGTTAAGTTTGGTTGAACTTAGGGTGAATTTCTCAACAATGTCCTTATATTTTTTAACATCTTTCTTAAGAGAGTCAATTTCTTTAGTTTGCTGTTCTTTATCTAAAGCTAAAGTTTTTATCTGATCTTTTAAATCTTTAGTTGAGTTTTTAGTTTCAGATTTTACTAAATCTTTTTCTTGATTCAGATTATCTCTTTCTTTCCTAAGTTCTTCTTTTTCATTAGTTAAGTTCTTAATTTCTAATTCTAATTCTGATTTACTTTTAGCTAAACTAATGTTATCATTTTTCACAGATTTAAATTTCTTTTTCAAAATTTAAAATCTATCATAAGTTCATTAAAAGCCTCAAACATTTCATCAAAAGTAAAATCATCATTTGAGTTTTCAGAACTTACCTCATTATCGCAATCGTCGTCGTTGGCCATGAAGCAAATATTGGCAACTTCCTTTTGCTCATCTTCTTCCGACGAGGAAGATTCTTCAGACCATGTTGCCATATAAGCTTTCTTCTTTTTCTTGTAGGCCTTCTTTAGTAAAGGACAATCATACTTGAAGTGCCCTGGCTTTTTGCATTCATAGCACACTAAGGGCTCCTTTTCTTTTTCTTTCTCTTTGTCCTTTTTCTTATCCTTTTCTCCTTCAAGTCTTGCTCCAAATTTCTTTTTGTTGAAGGGCCTTTTTCTCATAAACCTTCTGAACTTCTTGGCCAAGAGAGCAGTTTCCTCATCATCTTCATCATTACTCTCACTGCTGCTCTCTTCCAATTCTGCAGTCTTGAGGGCAAAAGTTTTTCTTCTTTTTGTTTCCTCCTCAACATGCTGCCTCATTGTTAATTCGTGGGTCATGAGAGATCCTAGAAGCTCCTCTAAGGGTAGTGCATTGAGGTCTTTGGCTTCTTGGATTGCAGTGACTTTTGCTTCCCACGTTCTTGGCAATGACCTGAGTATTTTGCGAACAAGATCAGCATTAGTATAAATCTTTCCTAGACTTTTCAAACCATTCACAATATCGGTGAATCTAGTGAACATGCATGTGATGGTTTCAGTTTGTTCCATTGTGAATAGTTCATATTTATGAACCAAAATATTTATCTTTGATTCTTTTACTTGGTTTGTTCCTTCATGTGTAATTTCCAACCTATCCCATATTTCTTTAGCGGAATTACAAGTAGAGATGCGGTTGAATTCATTTGAATCTAAGGAATAATATAAGATATTAATGGCTTTGGCATTAAGTTGAGCCATTCTCCTATCATTATCATTCCAATCCCTTTCGGGCTTTGGAACAATAGTGCCATCAATAAGGTGTGTGGGTGTACTAGGTCCATTTAATATAACACCCCAAAGCTCATAATCAGAAGCTTGAATGAATATCCTCATTCTAGCTTTCCAATAAGAATAGTTTGAGCCATTAAAAAGTGGAGGTCTATTCGTAGAATGACCTTCAGCAAAACTAGAACCACTTTGTGTTGCCATAATGACCTTTAGCTCTTGATCGTGAGATCAAACTCTAAATGAGCACTATGCTCTGATACCAATTGTTGGCCCAGTGGCAACCCAAGAGGGGGGGGTGAATTGGGTTCTTAAAAATTTAAGTCCTTTTTAATTTAGTTGATTAGTTAGCAAGATGTGCAAGTGAGATTAACTAATAAGCAAAGAACAAGCAGTTAACAAAGAGAGATAGAGATAGAGAAAATGAACACGGCAAACACAAAAGTTTTATAGTGGTTCGGTGTATCCAACACCTACATCCACTCCCAAGGATCACTTGGGTCCACACTATAATCTCTCTAGATTACAGCTGAGTTGTTTTACAAGATCACAACTCTAACTTGTTGTTTTCACCGGGATCACAACGAACCCAGCTGGTTTTGCGGGCTTACCAGCACAAAAACCCTACACGTTGTTTTGCGGGCTAACAACAAACCTTACTCGTTGTTTTGCGGGATCACAACGAACCCAACACAAGCACTCCGGCTTGTAACGAGGTAAACCTACCTCCACTGATTCAATCCACTGATTGAACCAGTAACCAAGTGAAATCAAAGTATTTTTAACAAAGATGCTCCTTCTTGAGCAGATATACAAATTTAAGAATAAATAAAAACTAGGGTTAGAAACGCCTGATGGTTTTCCGGATGATTGTAGCAATGGCTTTCTCCCTTTTCTCCTTGAAGAGTTGAATCGATGCCTCAGCAAGATTCCTCAATCGTTGATAAGCTTTGGAGAATGTGTTGCCTCTTTTTGAACTTGGAAATGGCTGAAGATTTTACACGTTGGATTGCTTTTTGCCTTCCTCTTGAGCTTTGAGAGTTGATCAAATGATGCACACGAATCTCTCTCTCAAATGCAAAGATTGAATCTCTCCTTGAATCAAATGATTCTACAATACTCTCAGTTTCCCCCTTTTTGATATTCAATAGGCTCTCTCTATTTTTCTCTCTTGTTTTTCAATATGTATATATGTGTTGTTTCTATTTGAATCTGGCTCCTCTATTTATAGATCCTGAAAAGATATAACCGTTAGACACAGTAAAATATAGCCGTTGATTCAAAATATTACCGTTGGTGCTGATGTGTCAACTCAAAAATTACCGCCCAGATTCGGGGAGTCGGCTCGAGTACTGTGCGAGTCGACTCGAACACGCGAATCCAGAAACGCACCAAAAAGAGAGTTTTCAGGGGTCGACTCGCGAAAAGCTGGGAGTCGACTCTTGACTTTCAGGAGTCGACTCGCGAAGAGCTGGGAGTCGACTCGAGAGGCACTCAAAAATGAGTCTTTCTGCCGTCTGAGTCGAGTCGGCTCGCACAGTCATGAGTCGGCTCGAAAAGTTCAGGGGTCGACTCGGAAACTCTCGAGTCGGCTCGGGACTGATACAAAAATCAGAGAACATTCTGATTTGCTTTGAAAATCATCCCAATCAATTTTGAAATATAAATATGACTTGAATAATGTTGATTTAACAGTAATGCTCAATTTCAAAGCATTTTCATTAATTCATTGATCTTTAAAAGAGTGGTATAAAAAATCATTTTTGAATTCAAAAGTATAGCTCACTGAAACATATATTCAATTGATTCAAAAACTCATTACACATTAACAGTTCATAGTTTCCAATTTGAAATTGCTCATAGTAAGAATATTTCATTGATTGACTTAACATGTTCATAGCCTTTTAGAAAGTGAAGTAATGTCTTTTGGAAATCATCAAAATCAATAAGTTGGGGCAATTATGTTTCAATAATTTCTCAACAATGGGGGACAGTGCCAAAAAGGAGAAAGGAGAGGAGGGGCACCGATGCCAGAGAAGGGAAGAGGGAAGGAGAGGAGGATGCTAAGGATAGTTTAGAATATTTTTTTAAAAAAATGAAAGGGATGCACTAAACACTTGAGCGATGCAAATAAAAATTTCCCTTGCCTTAGCGTTATTTTTTTCTTTGTTTTAGTTAGGTTTCAGCTTAGTCAAATGGACCCAGTTAGGGTCGGGCCTCACAATGGTCGATCCATCATCCAATGGCAGGAAGAAACTAAAGACAATAAGGACCATAAAAAACTTTTCATGTTTAACCCATTGTTCATAAATATTCACTTCGTTGTTCCAATCAAATGGAACATAAGGCTAGGACAACAGGGTCACATACCTTTCTCTCCCAATTGACAATAAACAAGATAGAACCCGGTCCTCCTTGGAAAAAGTCTTGCTATACGGCATGCGGTGCAGCAGTAGGAATTGCATTGTACACGATGATTAGCGCGCGGCATACATATGGTGTAGTAGCAGAAAATGCATCATGCACATGATTGGTGCGCATGCGTGCATGCCAATTATTAGCATGCATGATATACTTATTTTGGATCGCGCATGGTGTGGTAAGACTTTTCCATAACACTGACCACTGGGTGCTATTTGGTTGGGTCAGTTCAGAATTTCACTAATCCTAGACCCATACCCACCACGGCTGCTAGTCTAAACTCTTTCCATAGCTATTCAGCGAGGGCCCGCGTTTAGGGTCCAGGTTTAGGTACTAAAAACCCATGAGGTCCTTGAGTCAAGTTTGGATATGTTAAAACCTATACCTTACCAATGTGCATCAGGTTTGGGTCAGGTGTGGATCGGGTCCAGGCTTCTAACGTCTAGCAAATAATGGCCAAAGGTTCTGCTTCTCTGAATCAAGTGTCTCAAATTGCCAGATGTTGAACTTGCTTTAATTACGGAAGGATTTATGACCATCAGTTTGTTTTTTTTAATGATTGTGCGGAGGAAGCAAAACTCTTCATTTGAATTCTGGTAGCTTCAGTGACTGAGTCTTAGAGAATATGTGATGCTGAGAAATTGCATGTGAATATTTTCATGACTGCTGTTATCCCTGTTTATCAGACATTGCTTGGTTGCACACAAACTGTCAATTGAATTTGTTTGCAATGATGTATTTTGAGGTGAGCAACATCTGGTATAGCTTTTTGCACCTGAATTTTTATATCATCAGCGACTACATCGAGTTGTAGAGGGATATGTACTGCCTGAGATATCGTATGTGAAAATTTTCATGCCGGCTGTTTTCCCTGTTCTTCAGACATGGTGGTTTGATTGTACAGAACTTGTCTATTGAAATTTTTTTTTTTTTTTTTTTTTCACAATGATGTATCCGAAGGTAAGCAAGATTATTTTGCTTTAGTCTCACACCACATGCTACTTTCCTTAATCCTAGAGTTGCTTGCTATCTTCTTCTTTTTTAGTTCTAAAATATGGCTGCTTCTCAATGTCTGAATTGCTTTCACTTGCATATGCTTTGTCTCACCACTGCTAATACTTAAGGAGCTCTTGCCTCATACATCACATGAAAGGATTCAGTATTATCAACCCGTTTTGCTAAAATGTTGTGGATCAATTCTTGCAATTGGCTTTATGAACATTTAACCTTCCTCGTTTTGATGGGTAATCTGCCATAAATTTCAAAAAATAGCCTTCAAATGTGAGCATTGATGTTCCCATTACATGCGTACATTGAGAACATTTGCTGTCCCTGTGAGATAAAAAATTTGATAGCTATGAACTACTCTCTCTCTTTTTCCAAAACATAATTGTCGTATAATGTCAGATATATAACCTTTCAAAATGGGAGGATGCATTCTATGCAAACATAAAACACCTTGTTTTCATTTACTGTGTCTTCGTTGCACATTGGTATGCATGCCATCCAGTTCAATTGGCACCATACCCCAGATGACAACTGTATCTCTTGAAGCTTTTATGCGGAGCATTTAGCTTTTATAATATTTGTTGAAACGGAGATGCAGTTATGAAGTGATGATGATGCACGGAGCTTTTAAAGGGAAAATATATGAATGAATAAAAAGATGAATCAAAATACTGAGCAATTAGAGGCAGTTGTCTCTGAGATAAATGTACCAGAGACGAGGAACGCTAGGTGTGATCTACCGACTTGGTATAACTTGGAAGATAGCAGTCACTGCTCTTGAACCTAAAGGCAGGATGCCTATTCCTGGTTGGAATAGGGTCTTATTTCATGCTATTCCTTCAAACAGGCCAAAAGAAAAAGGTGATGGGCCCTTTAGGAATTGATATTCTGATTAAACATTCTTATTCTATAATTCATATTTCATGCTCTTCCATAAAATAGTTCTATTCTCGTTTACCATATTCCAAGGGCAGTGATTAAAAATAAAATAAAATGACTAGTTCTGATAACTAGGCCATGATTTTGGACAACAAAGGCTACAGAAGAAAATTAATGTGGTTTGTCCTAATTTATGTTCACAAAAAAAAAATACTATTAAAACAAACAGTGTAAAATATAAATTATACAATAACAGTTTCTTTAGATAGTGTTTGATTCATAAAAAGCTATCCCTGGATAAATGTTCATGATAACATTTATCCAGGGAATAGCTCAAGGGATAACCACCTTTTTAAAATAACAGCTTTGCCATCAAAGGATAACTCTACTTATTCCTGAGGTTTCTAAGGAATAAGTTCAGAGGATAACCCATGGTTAAACATGGGTTATCCCCTCTGGTTAAACTTTTTCAGAACTATTCCCTCTAGTTATAGCTTTTGAAGATAAGAAAGGATATCCCCCGAATATTCTCCTTATCCCCTATATCAAACACAGCCTTGAAAACTTTAGCCCTGAATACTTACAACCTCCTGTTAACTATTTAGAATACTTTTTTTTTAACAAAAGATCAACAATGGCACAATGGGCCTATACCGTAGGGGCTCCGCTTCTACACTCTTTACGAGAACAATGGTGGATTTCAGTCTTGGGTCCATCGGTCTAAACCCTACGATACGATGATATACCTCACGATTGTGTCCAAGAATTACCTAACAGTAACAAAACTTAAGTGGCATTCATCTATTATGATCCGTGATTATATATTCCTTGAAAGAGCTCAAATGAATGCTTCATTTTATTTATTGATATTTATTAGTGGCGTTACTTGATTACTCACTGGGTTCTTTTACTGTAGACGTGTTGGATTTTTGCTGTTTGGTGCAGAAATAAACAACTTGTTTCTTCAAATTACATCACTAGAAAACTTGCATGAGAGTCAGATTGCTTTGCTCCAGCGTGATCATTAATTTTCTCTTTGTTTAGTGTATATCGTATATAATACCCCGAAATAGTCCTAGATGAAAAAAAAATTGAATAGCTTATAACTCAAGTTCACATTTTACCAATTAACCTCTGCTCAAAGTTTTTAGAGTCATATAGTTTTGGCCTACTAATAAGTTAATTCGACTAGTAGGTGAATTTGAAGTATTACAAATGGTATCAGAGCCGATCCGATAACAAATGGGTTTGAAGTGTTATATATCGATACAAATATGCGTAAGTTAGTGAGCAGAAAGAAAGAGCAACCCATGATATGGTGATAAAGTGACTTGGGCTAGATTACCTCAAAATAGTCTCACATCGGATGGAAAAAAAAAAGTGGACCACATGATTTTGGTCCACTAACAGATTAATTGGACCAGTAGATAGATTTGAAGCATTATATGATAGTAATGATTTATCTGGGACATGCAAAGATTTAGGCATTAATTGATGATTTATGAAATATTTGAATCCCCCTAGTCTATAGAACTTTGGGAGAAATCTTAGTCATCTTAGCAGTGATATGATTTAAATAAGCAGCAACTTAGCGGTGATATGATGTCTGCTAAGAAATAAACTTTTTCTTTCTATATAATAGATTAAAGGTAATGGTAAGAATATCAGAGATAAATAATCCAATATAAATAATCACCAATACAAGTATAATAAAAAGAGAAAACAAATCAAAAATTTTCATCCATTCTGCAATATAATGAGATTACAACATGTATTCTAGCTAATACTAGAGGCATACAACCATCAAAAAAACTAATAATTCTTAGATAACAAGTAAAACCAATACTAGAGGCATACAAGTATCAAGAAAACCAATAACTCTTACATAACAAGTAAAAATTTCTTCTTTGAATGAAACATAAGAGAAACAAGCGATAGATAAACCTCACCAATAAGGATAAGTTTAAAAAAAAAAACTACTTGAAGAGCACAATACAACAAATTAGTGAAGTAAATTTGATGCTCACTCTCAAATTTGGGTGCTCCAAATGGCTTCCTTCTTCTTCTACCTAAGTTTTTTCCTCTTTTGCTAGCTAGAGAGAAAACTCTAGATTTTCCTTTTTTTTCTCTTCTCTTCTCTTTCTTATTTTCCAAGTTAGAGTGATTTAGAAAGAGAATAAAAATATGGATGGTACTTAGATTAACCTAATGCATTCCTTTTGCTAAGCCTAAACATATGGGAATCTAATAATGTGAATCTATTTAGTAGTCTATGAGTCCATCATGTATAAGTAAGGACGCCATAACAAACTCTCTCTTCCAACTTATTTGAAGGAATTCTTCTTACTTAATACATCAATCATATTGTTTTAATCCAAGTTCACTAATAAATCTCTTCATCCATAACATTGCCTTACAAGCTTTCATAGCAACACTAAATTCTGCTTTTGTTATAAATAAAGCCACATATTTTTGTAACTTAGATTGCCATAAAACAACACTTTCCGCAGAGCTAACCAAATAACTCAAAATAGACTTTCTAGAGTCAATATCTTTTACTATATTTAAATTTGTGTAGTCTTCTAGAATAGGATTTCCTTCTCCATAATAATAAATTCTGCTTCTGTCATAGATAAAGCTATGTATTTTGTAACTTAGATTGCTATGAAACAGCTCTCTCAGTAAAGCTAACCAAAAAATCCAAAATAAGCTTTTTAGAGTTAATATTTCTACCATATCTGAATTTATGTAGTCTTATAGAATATGATTTCCTTCTCTATAACAATAAATTCTACTTCTATCATAAACAATGTTACATATTTTTGTAACTTAGATTGATATGAAATAGCTCTTCTTACAAAACTAACCAAATAATACAAAATAGACATTCTAGAGTCAATATCTGCTGCCATATGTAATTTGTGTAATCTTTTAGAATAGAATTTCCTTCTCCATAAAATAAACACATCTTAGAAGTCCCTCTAAGATATTTTAGAATCCATTTTATAGCTAACCAATGCTCTTTTCTTGGATTAAAAAAGAATCAACTCACAACACTAATGGCTTATGTTTTGTTCAGTCCAATGAGTATCATGGCATATATTGCACTTCTAATAGCTAAAGCATATGTAGTTCTCTTTATTTCATCATTCTTTTGACGTTCAACTTGAAATGAGGAGCAAGAGGTGGTTTAACTAGCTTGGCATTTTGCATACTAAACCTCTTAAGAATCTTTTCAATAAATCTTTATTAGAATAACTATAGATTGTTAGTTTTTAGTCATAAGAGATTTGCATGCCTAGTATCTGTTAGGTTGGCCCGAACTTAACCAACTCTTGCTTTAACTTATCAATTTTAACATTATCTTTACTTATAAGTAATATAATACTGATACAAAGCTATCATCACCAAATCTTTGTATATATACATAATGATATGAGGTGGTTATCTTATAGTCATGATCCATCATGAAAGCATCAAACTTTTTGCACCACTATCGTAGTGCCTACTTCAAACTATATAGGTTCTTCAATCTATGCACCATAACTTCTTTTCCTTTAACAATGAAATTTTTGGCTACTTCATGTATATCTCTTCCACCAAATTTCATTAAAAAAAGATTATTTTAACATCTATTTGCTCAATTTTTAAATTAATATTAGTCACTAAGCCCAATACTACCCCAACGGATAATATCTTTGTAGCGAGTGAGAAGATTTCATTAAAGTTAATTCATTTTTTTTACTAAAACCTTTAACGACTAATCTAGATTTATGCTTTGGCCATAAGCTCTTCTCATTATTTTTTAATTTGAAGATTCACTTGTTCTTAGAAGCTTTCTTTTCTTTAGGCAAGTATACCAACTCATAAGTATGGTTTTTATGTAAGGAATCCATTTTTTCTTGTATAGCTTTCAACCATTCTCCTATGTCTTCATCATCAATGACCTTTTAGTAGCTTCCAGCTTTTCTTCATATATGAGCAAGACATTATAGTGGATTACCTCAATTATGGTGGATCAGCTTAAATGGATTGTTCTTTTTGATGAAGATCACTTGAAGTTGATTCACTTATATCATCATGATTATCATCTCAATTTTTGCCTTTTTCATTATCATCATGTATTATAAGTGGGCGTAATAAAGTAAAATCCAATGGCACATCATCAACAACTTGTGGCTTTTCCGTTGGCTTTTCTAAATCATCCAAGTATTGATCTTCAAAAAAAAAAAGGCATATCTACTTCAAATAATCCTCCTCTTTTTTGGGTTCTATAATTTATATCCAAATTCCTCATATGCATATCCTAAGAAAATGCACGATGAAGCTTTCTCATTCCACTTAAATCTTTCTTCTTTTGGAATGTGAACAAAAACTTTATGTCCAAATACCTTTAAGTGTGAACAAGATGCATCTTTTTAAGTTCATACTTTCTCTGGGATGTCACCATCCAATGGAAATGATGGGCATCTATTGATCAAATACATTGCCATCTACATTGCTTCTCTCCAAAATGACTTGGGTAACTTGAAGTTAGATAGTATACTTCTAGTCCTTTCAATAACGGTTTGATTCACTATTTCAACAATGTCATCATGTTGTAAAATATGAGGAATTCTCTTTTTATGTTGCCTAAGTTAGATAGCATACTTCTAATTCTTGGCTGTTTTAGATGATGCCATCCATATCTTAAGAATGAAGCCTATCTAGATTTTACTATAGTTCTGTGAAGAAAGAAATAGGACACTAATGAATTTCAACCTTTGGAGTTCCCTATTGTTAGATTGTAACTTTGCAAGCCCTTTCTCATATAGGATTCCATAATGTTTCAAGTTGATTTGGGTTTGGATTCCTTTTTGCTTTTGAAGAGACTTGTAAATTTAGCCAATTATCACTCTACCCTAGAAGTAGAGCACTAGAAATTTGGACTAGCATAAATGGTTAGTAGAGTGGAAATAGGAGGGGGTCATGATGTTAACAAATGGATACACCAAATACTTGTAATTGTGCCATCTACTTTTATTTTTTGTTGCAATTGAAATTTTGTTGTACAATCCTATATTTGAAATAGTTATATAGTTCATAAATTAGGTTACATGACAATTATTACATTTCTATATCCAAACCTTTTTATGAAAATAATTCCTTCTTAATAGAAAAAATAACGAATTATGCTTATGATTTTCATATCTAAAAATTATGAGGCATCTAGATTAACAAGCTTATCTAGTGTTTGCCTAGTGTTTTGAGATCAATAACTTGGTGTCGGTGGGTTTTGATTCATCTACTTTGAGCCTTCAATTTTATAAATATAGAAATACATACATACATACATATACATACATACATATTATATATATATATATATATACACATATACATATTCTTCTAAATATAATGAATGTTCTCTTACAAGCAAGCTATATTAATTCTTCTTACATACATTGTATTTACTAATTTCATTATTTTTCTATTAACAACTTTATATTTCAAATTATTAAATATATTTTATTTTATTTTATTATTAAATTAGCTTTTATATTTATAAAGGTGTAAGAATTCTTGTTTAATTTTTGCCACACTTGGATGTAAATGTGTCTTTACAGACTTCTATCTAGATAGAGTAAAAAGTGAGTGAGCTTGTCAAATGGTGCATACACCTTAATATTAATTAGCCATTGGCTCTAATTTATTGAACCCATCTTTTGTTGATGTGACACATGACTCCTAACCCTAGCTATTGTTGTAAAACTTTCCATTGGATTTGAGGTCTCGTGTAAGACATCACAAGTAGGGAATGCTCCAACAGTTCTTTCCACTGGATTCATGTTCAAGGTTTTAGTTTAATGTAAGAGCTAAAATCTTACACTAACAATATGTTGAATTTTGTTATGTCTTATTATAGCCTATCAGCTAGCTACATAAAATAAAAAATTTATATTTTATGTTTCTTCAGATACTCTATCAATCATAATTAATCATTACAAAATTATTATCTCAAAAAATTTGCCTACAAGGAGACTTGCAACCTAGGCATGCATCGTTCTCTTCAACTTGAGATTTGATAGATGCTACCATTCATTCTTAAGATTTGTCTAGTTTATATATTATTTAAAATTACTTTTTAATTTTTATTTATCTTAAAGGTATGCTTGAAAATAAAAGAGAAGAGAGAAGAGAAACTAGATGATAAGAATGCGGTATAGATAAAATTTTAAATTTACAACCAAAATTAAGAAGTGTAGTTACAATGATATCTATCATTATAATATTTTTCTTTCTTCCTCTTTGCCCCTGTTTTTATTCTCTTTATTGGTTAGGTATCACCCATAAGCTCTCCTCAGGGGAAAAAAAAAGGTCTTAACCAATCAAGTAGGCATTACTCAAATTAAACTATCCATAGTTTTTTATGCTTTTAGAAAATAAACCATTTTTATTTTTAAAAGGTATACCAATGAGTAACAAGTTATAAGACATATTTAGAATGTTATATATATCTTTTTGAGAGAATAAAAATTTACATTATTAATAATAAACTCTTAGAACCTATGATGAAGGAGCTGGTTAAGTTGCAAAGCTTTATCTTTGAATTGGCTAAATAACTTTTTTTCCTTGTTTTTGTTGCCTTTCATACTACCCTTTATTAGAAGAAAAAATGAAAATATTTAACACAAACAAGCATTTTCAAATGATAATTTTTTTAATAATAAGCATGATATTTTTTAATAAATTTCTTACTTAATCTAGTCTTATAATAATAGTAATGCATAATGTTTTAGCTCTTTTTAATTTGTGGTTATTATTTATTTAAACATTGAACACAAGGATCTTCTTCACGACAAGAATGACAAACTAATGTATAAATCATATTGATATTCCAGAGAAAATAATGCTTTAATATATTGAGTATATTTTGTTATTTTGATGTTTGAATTAATCTTAAAACCACTATTAGCACTTGTATTTTCTCTTGTCTAATTATCTTAGAAGAAAGAAAATTCATCTAACTGGAGTCTAATATCTAGAAATGCAAAGTGGCTTGGTTTTATGTTAATTTTTTTCAACATATTTTCTTTATTTAAGTAGGGTCATCTCTTTGTTATGGTATTGGAGCATCATGATTACTCTTTTGATTTTATGAATTACTATTACACTACAAGAAAATACTGAAATAGCGATGCAAATTTAGCGACGCAATTATGCATCGCTAAATTGCGATCACTTTGCGACGCCTCTGTGACAACAAAATATTGTGATGCAATTAGCGACGCATTAGCGACTCAATTAACCAGAAACTCAAAAAGAATTAATTTTTTAATATTACGATGCAAATAATGCGTCGCAATATTTTTAAATTAATTTTTATTAAATATAAATATCGAAAAAAAATATTACGATGCAACAAAGTGCGTCGCAATATTTTTAAAAGAATTAAATATGTTCAATAGCAACGCATTAGCGACGCAATAAATCAGAAAATTAGAAAAATTATTTTTTATTTAGCGACGCACCAATTGCGTCGCAAATAATTTAAATGAAATTAAATTTTATAAAATTTAATTATCAGAAAAAAATATTACGACGCAACACAGTGCGTCGCAATGTTTTTAAAAGAATTAAATATATTAAATAGCGACGCATTAGCGACGCAATAAACCAGAAAATTAAAAAATTATTTTTAATTTAGCGACGCACCAATTGCATCGCAAATAATTTAAATGAAATTAAATTTTTTAAAGTAAAAATATTAGAAAAAAATATTGCGATGCAACTCAGTGCGTCGCAATGTTTTAAAAAAAATTAAATATTTTAAATAGCGATGCATTAGCAATGCAATAAATCAAAAAATTAGAAAAATTATTTTTTAATTTAGCGATGCAATAAATGCATCACAATTATTTTAAATAAAATTAAATTTTATAAAGTATAAATATGAGAAAAAATAATTGCGACGTAACACAGTGCGTTGCAATGTTTTTAAAAAATTAATTATGTTAAATAGCGACGCATTAGCGATGCAATAAACCAAAAAATTAATTAAGAAAATTATGTTTTAATATAGCGACGCACTTATTGCATCGTAATTATTATAATTAAAATTAATTTTTATATAATATAATTATCATATTAAAAAATTATGATGCAACCCTTTGCGTCGCAATGTATTTAAAAAAATTAATTATGTTAAATAGCGATCGGTCCAAAATCGATCGTGATCGATCGGAATAAGGGCTTGGATCGATCGCAACCCTTGGATCGTCGCCGATCGGACCGATCGCCATGGTTCGAGATCGGTCGTGGCCGATTGGGATCAGGGCTTGGATCGATCGCAACCGTTGGATCGTCAGCGATCTCGACCGATCGCATCGGTCATGGCTGATCAGGATGAGGGCTTGGATCGATCGCAACCGTCGGATCGTTGCCGATCGGACCGATCGCCACGGTCCGAGATCGGTCGTGGCCGATCGGGATCATGGCTTGGATCGATCGCAACCGTCGGATTGTTGCCTATCGATCGATCGCGACGGTTCGAGATCATTGATCGCCGACCGGTCGATCAGGGCTTCGATCGATGGCAATCGTCGGATCGACGCCGATCGGTGCGATCGCCACGGTCCGAGATCGGTCATGGACGATCGGGATCAGGGCTTGGATCGATCGCAACCGTCGGATCATCGCCGATCGGACCGATCGCCATGGTCCGAGATCAGTCGTGGCCGATCGGGATCAGGGCTTGGATCGATTGCAATCGTCGGATCGCCAGCGATCTTGGACCGATCGCAACGGTCCGGGATCGGTTGTGGCCGATCGGATCAGTGCTTGGATCGATCGCAACCGTCGGATCATTGTCGATCGGACCGATTGCCACGGTCCGAGATCGGTCGTGCCCGATCAAGATTAGGGCTTCGATCGATCGCAACCATCGGATCGTTGCCGATCAGACCGATCGCCACGGTCCGAGATCAGTCGTGGCCGATCGGGATCAGGGCTTAGATCGATTGCAACCGTCGGATCGCCAGCGATCTTAGACCGATCGCAACGGTCTGGGATCGGTCGTGGCCATCGGGATCAGGGCTTGAATCGATCGCAACCGTCGGATCATTGCCGATCAGACCGATTGCCACGGTCCGAGATCGGTCTTGGCCGATCGGGATCACGGCTTGGATCGATCGCAACTGTCGGATCGTCGCCGATCTCGGACGGATTGCAACGGTCCGAGATAGGTCGTGGCCGATCGGGATCACGGCTTGGATCGATCGCAACCGTCGGATCGTCACCGATCGGACCGATCGCCACGGTCCGAGATCAGTCGTGGCCGATCGGGATCACGGCTTGGATCGATCGCAATCGTCGGATTGTCGCCTATCGGATCGATCGCGACGGTCCGAGATCGTTGATCGCCGATCGGGATCGATCAGGGCTTCGATCGATGGCAACCGTCGGATCGTCGCCGATCTTGGATGGATTGCAATGGTCCGAGATAGGTCGTGGCCGATCGGGATCACGGCTTGGATCGATCGCAACCGTCGGATCGTCGCCGATCGGACCGATCGCCACGGTCCGAGATCAGTCGTGGCCGATCGGGATCAGGGCTTGGATCGATCGCAACCGTCGGATCGTTGCCGATCGGACCGATTGCCACGGTCCGAGATCGGTCGTGGCCGATCGGGATCATGGCTTCGATCGATGGCAACCGTCGGATCGTCGCCGATCTCAGACGGATTGCAATGGTCCGAGATAGGTCGTGGTCAATCGGGATCACGGCTTGGATCGATCGCAACCGTCGGATCGTCGCCGATCGGACCGATCGCCACGGTCCGAGATCATTCGTGGCTGATCGGGATCAGGGCTTGGATCGATCGCAACCGTCGGATCGTCGCCGATCGGACCGATTGCCACAGTCCAAGATCGGTCGTGGCCGATCGGGATCATGGCTTCGATCGATCGCAACCGTCGGATCATCGCCGATCTCGGACGGATTGCAACGGTCCGAGATAGGTCGTGGCCGATCGGGATCATGGCTTGGATCTATCGCAACCGTCGGATCGTCGTCGACTGGGATCGATCATGGCTTGGATCGATCGCAACCGTCGGATCACTTATAATTACTCAAAAAAAAAGTTATGAAAAAGTTTAAAAAAATATTAAAAATTTATTGCGACGCCGTAGCGACGCATTTTAGAAGAAAAATTAAACAAATATTGCAACACAATGTATGCGTCGCAATTATTTTTAGTAAATATAATTTTATCAGTATTAATAAAGGAAAAAATATAATATTGTGATGCATAATTGCATCACAATGGTTTTTAAATAAATATATTTAATTAAAAATATTAAAAAAATTTTGTGACGCAATAAGGCATCGCAATTATTATCATAAATTATAAATATTATCATTAATAAATATTTAAAAAAAATTTCGACGCCGTCGCGACGTATTTTAGGAAAAAAATAAACAAATATTGCGACGCAATGTATGCGTCGCAATTATTTTTTAAATAATTTTTTCAGTATTAATAAATAAAAGAAATATAATATTGCGACGCATAAGTTGCGTCGCAATATTTTTTAAAAAATATATGTAATTAAAAAGTTTATAAAATATATTGCGATGCAATTTTGTCACAATTATTAACATTAATTATAAATATTATCATTTATAAATATTAAAAAGTATTGCGATGCCGTAGCGATGCATTTTAGAAAAAAAATAAACAAATATTGTGATGAAATATATGCATCGCAATTATTTTAAGTAAATATGATTTTTATCAGTATTAATTAATTAAAGAAAAAAAATATTGTGACGCATATTTGCGTCGCAATGTTTTTAAAATACATATCTAATTAAAAATATTAAAAAATTATTGCGATGCAATTTTGCGTCGTAATTATTATCATAAATTATAAATATTATCATTTATAAATATTTAAAAATTATTGTGACGCACTGCTTGCGTCACAATTATTGTAATAAGTTATTATTTTAATCAATTAAAAATATAAAAAAATATTGCGACGCCTTAGCGATGCAATCCTAGAAAATAAAAATAAATTTCCCGCCGGACATTGGCGCCAAGTTAGCGACGCATTAGCGACGCAATTATTTGAGTCGCTATTTTTTCATAAAATTATAATAAAACCAATTAACGATGGATTAGCGACGCATTATTGCGTCGCTAATACATAATAAATTTAAAAAAAAAATATTGCGACCATATAGCGACGCAAATTATTGCGTCGCTAATAACTTATATATAAGCCGCCTTCTCTTCTTCTTCTTCCCCGTCTTGACCTAGCCGCCGCCGTGCTCTAAAAATTTTCGGCTCCCACCTCGCTGCTCCGGCGCCTCCCCTCTGGTGCTCCGCTCCCCGGCGTTCTCCTCCGACTCCGCCGTCTTCTCTCGACCAAGGTAAGCCCCCACACTCTCTAAAAATTTTTTTTTAATAATTTCCCTCCGGCCACGGCCAAGACCGTGGCCGTCTTATCCGGCCACGGCCGCTGCCGTGGCCGGCAGTGGCCTGGCCACGGTGGCCAGGCCACTGTCAAAAAAAAAAAAAAATTTTAACAGGGGGGGGGGAAACCCCCCCCCCCCTTTTTTTCTTGTCCGGCCATGGCCGTGGCCGCGGCCGAACAAGGCGGCCACGGCCGCTGCCGTGGCCGTCTTCTCCGGCCACGGCCGCTGCCGTGGCCGCAGTGGCCTGGCCACGGTGGCCAGGCCACTGTCAAAAAAAAAAAAATTTTAACAGGGGGGGGGAAACCCCCCCCCCCCCCCCCCCTGGCCATGGCCGCTGCCGTGGCCGGCAGTGGCCTGGCCACGGTGGCCAGGCCACTGTCAAAAAAAAAAAAAAATTTTAACAGGGGGGGGGGAACCCCCCCCCCCCCCCCCCCCTTTTTTTCTTGTCCGGCCACGGCCGTGGCCGCGGCCGGACAAGGCGGCCACGGCGCCGTGGCCGGCAGTGGCCTGGCCACCAAAAAAAAAAAAAATTTTAATAGAGGGGGGGAACCCCCCCGCCCCCCTTTTTTTCTTGTCCGGCCACGGCCGTGGCCGTGCCGCTGCCGTGGCCGTCTTCTCCGGCCACGGACCGTGGCCGGCAGTGGCCTGGCCACGGTGGCCAGGCCACTGTCAAAAAAAAAAAATTTCTTAACAGGGGGGGGGGGGGAACCCCCCCCCCTTTTTTTCTTGTCCGGCCACGGCCGGGCCGCGGCGGACAAGGCGGCCACGGTTGCCGTGGCCGTCTTCTCCGGCCACGGCCGGCAGTGGCCTGGCCACGGTGGCCAGGCCACTGTGAAAAAAAAAAAAATTTCTTAACCCCCCCCCTTTTTTCTTGTCCGGCCACGGCCGTGGCCGCGGCCGGACAAGGCGGCCACGGCGACGGCCGCTGCCGTGGTTGTGGCCTGGCCACCCTGGAAAAAAAAAAATTTTAACCACGGCCACGGTGGCCAAAAAAAAAAAAATTTAGTTTGTTTGGATAGACTGATTGTTATGTCTTGATTATGCAATAATTTTGTAATGCTAGATAGAAAGTCTAGTTGTATTATTTTAATTTGCATAATGTTTATGCAATAATTAATTTAAGCAGAATGTTTATGCAATAGTATTTGTGCATTTGTACTTATTTACATTTGTTATGTCTTGATTATTTATATTCTGCTGCAAACTGAATGATGCATTAAATTATGTAATGCTAAATAAAAAGTCTTGTTGTAATATTATTTAATTTCAGCAACAAATTAGTAGTTTCAATGATTTACATTTTAGTCTTCACAAACATTTGTATTTGACACAATAATCTTAAAAAGTTAGTGATTACATGTATAATTGACAAGAAGTTAAGAATAACAAGCATAAGTTCGATTGTCTTCGGACTTCCATAATCACAGCACTATAACCTTTAGACCCGTTTGAGAATTTGTAAGCCTTAGTCTTGCAAATTCTCAAATTGTCCTGGTGGACAGTTTGGGAATATTTTTGCGATATGTTAGTCTGCTATTAATCATCGTTGGTGAGATTTCGGTTTGTATTTGCTCATACGTTCTCCTAGTGTGGCTTATATACCACACATTTAGGAGAACATATGGGGAAATGCTGCTGAAATTTCAATGTAACCGATCGATGATAATTAATAGCAGAATAACATATCACAAAAAATATTCTTGAATGGGATAGGGCCTTACCTTTAGACATGGAGTGAAGGTAGAATTAATTTAGGACACTTGAATGCTTGTGAAGTCTCATGATTAAACGACCGCCTTGCGGCCCGACCCAAACTCAAGCCCTCCCATTAGCCATGAACCTGTGCATCGGTCCTTGCTAGCACGCCAAGGATCGTAGCCGTGGCTCGCCCTTGCATGGTAGGGACCTTAGTTGCCTAAAAAAATTTGGTTTACTTATAAATGATTTAAATGGTTGTTATTAACCTTAGTTGTGACCAAGAAATAATTTAGTTATATATTTAGTAATACTAATATAGTTTTATTTTGTGGTTTCCTTTAATGGTTTACCAGACTTTGTATAAGTCGGTCAAAAATGAGCGGGACTCGCTCATGGATGTATGCAAGGATAAAAGATGGCTTGCTTAATCCAGATTTTCTGAATGGATTGGAAGAATTTATCGCATTTGCATGTAGCCAACCTGACTGGATGGATGGCCCTAGGATTAGGTGCCCATGCAACTTCCACAGGTGTCAGAATAAAGCCTACAGAGATGTGGAAACTGTTAAGGTGCATTTGTGTAAGAAGGGGTTTGTTCCTGATTACTATGTTTGGTACTGTCATGGTGAACCAGAGGATATTCCAGCAGCTGTTATAGGCCAACAAGAGTCAATTCCCGTAGATGAACCATTTGTGAATTTAAACACATATGAACAAATGGTGATGAATGCATCGGGTAATGAATTCAATCAGAATACATTTATGGAAGAACCAAATCCAGAAGCACAGCAATTTTATGATATGTTGCGTGCTGCAAATCAAGAATTGTATCCTGGTTGTGAGGGTCATTCCCAGTTGTCTACAGCTGCTCGAATGTTGAATATTAAGGCAGAACATCGATTATCAGAAAAGGCGTTCAATTCTGTAGCTGGGTTAATCAAAGAAATTTTGCCAAATGATAATGTTGCGGCAGACAGTTTTTACGCAACAAAGAAGTTGTTGCGTGGGCTTGGGCTCCCAGTTAATAAGATCGATTGTTGCTTGAACAATTGTATGATATTTGGGGTGAAGACTCAGAGCTGAGATGGTGTAAGATTTGTGGGCAATCGAGGTACAAAAACACGAAGGAGGAGCCGGTACAAGTAGGAGGAAAAGTGTGCCTTACAAGAGGATGCATTACTTTCCTCTTACCCCGCCTGCAGAGATTATACAGATCTAAGGCAACAGCTGCTGATATGAGATGGCATGCCGAACATGAATCTAAAGAGGATGAAATGCGGCATCCATCAGATTCAAAGGCTTGGAAGCATTTCAATGAAAATCATCCTGATTTCGCTGAAGATATAAGGAATGTGAGATTAGGTCTTTGTACCGATGGCTTCCAACCATTTGGTCAAGCGGGGCAACAGTATTCATGTTGGCCTGTGATACTGACTGTATATAACCTTCCTCCGTGGAAGTGCATGAAAGATACTGCAATGTTTTTAACCGTTTTGGTTCCAGGACCATCAAATCCAAAGGAAAAGATTGATGTCTTTCTGCAACCGTTGGTGGCCGAATTGAAAATGTTGTGGGAAACAGGAGTCGTAGCCTACGACATTTCTATGAAACAGAATTTCTTAATGAGAGCTGCTTTGATGTGACAATAAGTGATTTTCCGGCATATGCAATGTTGTCTGGTTGGAGCACTGCTGGACGTCTGGCATGCCCTCATTGCATGTATGATTCGGATGCATTTACATTGCAGAAGAGTGGTAAGCAGTCATGGTTTGATAACCATAGGAAGTTCTTGCCCCCAAATCATCCTTACAGGCGTAACTTGATCGCCTTCCGGAAGAACAAAGCAGTCACAAAATTTGCCGAACCGGTTAGGTCCGGCACGGATCTATTTGATTCTATAGAGCATTTGGGGTTGATGTATGCATGGGAACCGGATGCAGATAGAATAAATGGCCGTATATGTAAAGAACATAACTGGAAGAAGCGAGAAAAATTTCTTTGATAACATATTTAACACGGTGCTAAACATCCCGGGAAAAACAAAAGATACTGCAAAGTCAAGAGAAGAACTTAATCAGTACTGCAGAAGAGGTGATTTGAGAAGGAGTGCCGATGGGACCTATCCTAAAGCATGTTACACTCTTGACAGAAATTCATGAGAAGTTTTATGTAACTGGCTTAGAGGGTTAAAATTTCAGATGGTTATGCCTCAAATATCGGTAGGTGTGTGGACATGCATAAGCTCAAGTTGTTCGGCATGAAGAGTCACGACTGCCATGTTTTCATGCAACGGTTATTACCTATAGCTTTTCGTGAGTTGCTTCCGCAACATGTCTGGAAGGCAATTACGGAGCTCAGCTTATTCTTCAAGGAGTTATCTGCCGCAGTCATTACTTCTGCATCCATGGCAAGGCTTGAGGAGGAAATTCCAATTATTTTATGCAAGCTTGAGCGAATATTTCCTCCCAGTTTTTTTGACTCAATGGAGCATTTACCGGTTCACTTGCATACGAAGCGAGCATAGCTGGTCCCGTGCAGTATCGCTGGATGTATCCTTTCGAGAGGTAAATATATACATCATTAAGATATGTTGACATTTCAAATATTATTTCATTGCTTGAAAAATTGGTTATTTTTTTGTTGCAACTTTACATATAGGTATCTTAAGAAGTTAAAAAATAATGTGTGTAATAAGGCAAGGGTTGAAGGTTCTATATGCAATGCACACTTGGTCGAAGAAGGTTCAGCTTTTGCCTCATATTACTTTGAGGGTCACGTCCACACGAGGAGCCAAAATCATGGTCATAATGATGACGTATGTGTGGACGAAGGAGAAGTTAATGACGGTAGAATATCAATTTTTAAAGCTATCGGCCGTTCCTTTGGTGGGCAGAAGTCAAGAAATCTTAGCGATATGGAGTATAATGTAGCACATTATTACATCCTAATGAACTGTAGAGAAGTCGATCCATATATTGAGTAAGTGTATACTTTAATGCTAAATTGGAAATTTTAATTTAAATTACAATATACCATAATATTTAATTTCTAACATTAGTTTTCATCCTTTTCATCCCATAAGGATGTTTTGTGATAGACAACGACAGATGAATCCCGACATCAGTCAAGTTGCAATTGGGCAGAAATTAGAAACGGAGTTTGCTTATTGGTTTTATGAATTTGTGAGTAGTATTACTCAATCAATTTCGATAATGGCTATTTTTTTTTGAATTGGATGTCAATAGCTTATTAATTTATAGGTCAACGGTCCATGGTCCACAACCGATAATATTTTCATTAAATGTCTATCGCAATGGCCATTGAAGACCGTAACAACCTCTACTGGCTATTTTGTAAATGGGTACAAATTTCAGATTGAACGATTAGCAGCTTCAAGAGGCACGCAGAACTGGGGCGTGTGTGTGAAAGGAGAAGTGTTGGAGCAAATATGCAGGATTATTATGAAAAGTTAGTAGAGGTGGTTGAAGTTGAATATCCCGGTTGGCCTATGAAACGAACCGTATTGTTTCATTGTGATTAGTTCGATCCGATAGTTTCTGTGGGCAAAAGGGTTCATAACGACTACAATTTGGTTGAAGTGAACCATCGACGAAGATTGCAGAAATATGACCCATTCATCCTTGCATCCCAAGCTCAGCAAGTCTTTTACTGCGGATATCCAAGTTTGCGCAATGACAAGCGAGATTGGTGGGCCATTTCTAAAATCGTCCCACGTTCAACAATCGTATTAGAGGAGAGTTCATCAAGTCAATCAGCCGAGTGCCCTGCATTTCAAGAGGATGAGATGGAAATGCATGCAATTGAGGACGACACAAGGGCTCCTGAAACATCACTTAGAGATCCAAATGGTGATGTCCAAGAAATTGCGGATGTAAATGTTTGGTTTCCTTCCGATGATAATGAAACTGATTCGCAATCCGATACGGCATCGGATGTTGAACCAACATTTCACGAAACAAATGACACCGATTAAACATAGAGGTTTTTTAAAATTTAAATTTTTTTATAAGTGTTAAATTATTACATAGTCAATCATTAATCGTAATTTAATTGTGTGAATCTTTAGTATTTTCAGTATGACGAGCAGAGGTAGATCTACCGACGACAGACGGAGTAAGCAGGGACGTAGCCCTGCTACATCAGATCACATGAGCGTCGGAGATGGAGAGTTTGGATCTCCAGCAGTGGCGTAGCCTTCGATCTCTCCAGCAGTATTACCATCCAGCCGATCGGCACATACCTCCGAGAGTTCTTCCACCATCGGCCGCACTGTACTTCGACTTGATGCTCAGGGGATGTAAGTATATACTAATTAAAAATATATGTTTATATTTTTAAGTCAATTACTTATAAACATGCATTTTTTTAACAGATTCATTGAGCAGCATCATGTATCCAGCCACATCAGCGCCGTATTTCAGAGGCGTGCAGATCCCAGTGGCTACGATTGGCGCCACGTATCTCCAGCCATGAGGGAGTTTTATTTTTCTGAGTTTCAGGTAAACTTATTAAATACAATTTATCAGTGATATAAAATTTCTTAAACTTAATAAATTCAGAAACTAACTGTTTATTTTAATGCAGAAAAAGTTTACGTGGGATCCTGCCAGCCATGATGCCATTAGGACAGCATGGGAGGCTCTGACGCGATGCCGATACTCCGACATACTTCATCGTTGGAGGTCATCGGGTCAGCGTCCTACGCACGTGCCAGAGGGTATTTGGCACGAGTGGCAGCAGGTCTGGGAGTCCGATGGCTGGCGCAGGAGGTCCGCATCAGCCAGCACGAACCGCCGATCTGAGAAGGGCGGTCCTGGCACGGGTCTCTCCCGCCATACTTCGGGCTCCATTTCGATTCAGGAGCACAGACGGCGTATGGTAAGAAAACATAAATATTTTAATTACTATTTTAGTTATTTACAAATATTTGTATTAATATCTTTTTTTTTTGTTATAGTCTGAGCAGGAGGGCGGAGATCCTGGTGAGTTTCGTCTATTCAGGGCGACACACACCAGGAGGGACGGTTCCTGGGTCGACACGCGATCACGGGAGGTTGCGGTAAGAAATTAGATTTATGTAGTATCTGTTTAATTTCTAAAATTTTATTTCAAGAAATTTATTAACTCATTTATTGTTGATTTCATAATTTCAAGACACGAGTCGAGGAGCTTCGCTCCCAGGCATCGCAGGCTCTACTGATGGGGAGACGCCCGTCGAACTCTCAGCAGAGGAGAGTCGGCGTGTGTTTTTGGAGGCTGTTGGTGCCCAGCCACGAGACCGCAAGGTCTATGGTCTGGGCACTAGAGCTTCTATATATTTTTCCCATCAGGCCTTCAGCTCACGAGCTTCTGGTGATATTTCTCCCGAGCGTTTACACGACCTTCGCAGATCTATTGCAGAGGAGGTTCGCTAGGAGGTCAAGCAGGATTTTGAGGATGGTATGCGAGGCCGGGATCAGGAGATTGCAGACATACGAGATGAGATGCATTATTTATGGGATATGGTTAGCCGCTTGTCGCAGAGTCTTCAGCCTCCACAGCCTCCACGTGATCGCTCAGATTCTTGATGTATTTTTCTTTTCTTTTTTTATATTGTAAAAACTTCAAAATTTTAATATATGAATTATTTTTGAAATTTATTATTGTTTGGATTGAGTGAAAAATGTTTCTATCAATATTTAGATTTAACGAAATTGTATTAACCGTTTTAATTTTTAATCTTTATATTTTTTTAAAAATTTAATTTGCGACGCATTAGCGATTGAAATTGCATCGCTAATATTTTCAAAATATTATTATTAAATATTACGACGCAATGACCTGGCATCGTAATAATTTAAAAATAAATTTAATAGCGACGCATTAGCGACTAAAATTGCATCGCTATTATATCTAAAATATTTTTAATAAATATTGCGACGCAATGACCTTGTGTCACAATATTTTAAAAAAAATTTATTTGCGACGCATTAGCGACTCAAATTGCGTCGCTATTATATTAAAAATATTATTATTAAATATTGCGACGCAACAAGATGCGTCGCAATATTGCGACGCAATTTAGTGCATCGCAATATTTAATAATAATTTTAAATATTAAAAATTAATTTTAAATTTAGCGACGCATTTGGATGCGTCGCAATATTGCGACGCAATGTTGCGTCGCAGAGAGTCGCAATATTGCGACGCAATTGCGATAAATGTGTATTGCGACGGACATCTGAGCGACGCCGTCATTGCGTCGCTATTGTGTCGCAATAGCATGTTTAGCGATGCAATTACGACGCATTTGGGCGTCGCAATATTTTATTTTTCTTGTAGTGTTAGATGTGACTTTATTATAAAAAGATATATAAATTAAAATTAAATCCAAATGGCTCACTAGTTCATCTCAAACTTATTCAATATCATGACAACTATTATGTTTTTTAACCCATCCCAAATGATTAAAAACTAAAGCTAAATGTGTCATTATTTAACACTAAGATTAGACTGATTAGTGATAGATAAGGAATTATAATACAGAAGCTAAATTATGACAATTAAGCCAAAAGCATTTAAGTATAGATGATCCAACAATTTTTGATCATCTCAAACAAAGATTTTGATAAAGAACTTAAGGTATAATAAATATATTGTGTAATAAACTATACTGTAGGAACATTGCATAAAAAAGTCTACTTATAAACATTTTTTATAAAATCAAATTAAAATATTATAGAATACTTGTACAACATTAATTTAATTCTTTTTCGATCCAAACCTAAATATAAGAATAAAATACTAAGAATGGCTAAATAATATGATGGATTCAACCATGATAACCATTGGACGCACCATAAAAGACGATGCAAAGCATATGATATTTATGTTAAAACTAATAAGGTATGGAATGTATACAAGCCATATTTTATAAAATAAAAAATAAAAAATATTATAGTTGATTAAAAATCACATCGATAATGATAATAATAATATTTGATACGGACGTAGCTTCCTACCCACTATAATAATACCTGATAATAGCTTCTGAGATTTATAATTATTTATGAATAATTGTATAACTAATAATGTTTCTTATCACACCTTGCAGGTGACACCAAATTATTGTTCTTTCGAAAATGGCTAAAGAATCCATAGTGATGAGCGAAGGTGACAAATGTGCAGCCTATGGACTTTTTCCTCCAATTTGGAGGACAAAGGAGCACGGCACGTTCGCGCATCCAACATGTTTGCTCGCACGGGAGAAGAAACCACGGCCGAGGGCCACGGCTTGGCCACTATTTCGATCGTAACACAGAAAAGCGGCGGATCAAATGTTGACGCTTCGTTGTTTCACCAAATATGACCAACGTGTTGAGCTCCTTAACCCTTGGTTTCGGTGCACGGTGCGTGTAGCGTCGCAGATGATCCGGCCGTGGTGCCTCGGTGGGAGGCCAACGGCCATCGCAAACGGACGACGGTCGCAGGGGAGCACGTGCGAGTCACGGCGAAGAGGAAGCTTCCGCGGTGCGGTCACCGCCAGGGCGATCCGCATACCGGCCGTCTTCAGCCTCCAACGGTCATATTGACCGAAGGCGTCATTACGTCCTAACGGTCATATTTACCCCGCCTCGTCTCCGTTGGATCCTCATCCGACGGGATGGATGTGAGAATCGGGCGTCCCCGGAGTCCAGTCTTTCTACGGTGGGCGTGTTTTCCATGACCTAAATGGGGTCCGTAGAGTCACTCGCTTCTACAGGAGGAG
Source organism: Calamus simplicifolius (assembly GCA_900491605.1). Lineage (NCBI taxonomy): Eukaryota > Viridiplantae > Streptophyta > Magnoliopsida > Arecales > Arecaceae > Calamus > Calamus simplicifolius. Next base: position 436,991 of record UESW01004523.1, read on the forward strand.
CAGAGGGGAAGAGAGAGAGAGAGAGTGAGTGAGTGAGTGAGAGAGAGAGAGAGAGAGCTAAGGGAGAAAGAAGGCATCAAAATCTTGACTTTTTCTACTTAAATTTTCAATTATTTTTTTGAGAAGAAAAAGATAAAGAACGCGCCATCTAGAGGATAGAGATGGCAAGGCGATCATTATGGAGAGCTGAAGTTGATGGCTTTTCCTTGGTTTGAAATCTTGGGTTTTGTTTGAGAAGCTGCTATGGAGGCGTCAGAGATCATCCATGGCGGTGGCTTAGAGGCTTCTGCGACCGGAGAATCCGTGCAAGCTTTGCCGTGGGATGCCCATGGCTTTGTGCTCGAGATGTGCGGCTCTTCCCGGTAATGTTTTTGAATCCAAATCATGATTTCTTTTCTTCTTTCCATTCTTTGATTCTTTTATATAGGTTTCACTCTCTCTTTTCTTTCTTTCTTTCTTTCTTTCTTTTTTTTTTTCAGTCATTCAAACTTTCCTCTCTCTCTCTCTCTCTCTCTTTTTCAAAAGAATTTGAACACCTCTTCTGATTTCTGAACATAGACACTCTAACATCATCCTTACTTGAAGTTTTCTGATTCTTTTGCAAAATTTTTTACGTGGACATCTCTTCCCCAACTTATACTCTTAAGAACAGAATATTAACGAACCGTTATACAAGAGGTTGAAGAAAGAAATAGACAGCCCAGGGTAAAACTAAGACGGGAATCAATTAAGAGGAGGGGGGAGGGTTCTTAAAATAATTAACATAGAAAAGAAAGAAGGAAAACATTAAGAATAGCACCAAAGAACATTCAATCCGAAAGAAAGAAAGAAAGAAAATAAAAAGACAAATTAATTGGAAGAGAGTAGAAGAGGATGTTGGCTGGGTGCTCCTCAGCGCTGCTGTCGCCGAGGCACCAATTGAGGAGTGAGGCATCCGTGCAGTTGCAAGGTACCCATTTCCAGCTGCAGGAAAAGCATTGCTACACTTCGCAGCAGAGGATGGGTACCCAGCGCTTTGTTGACCTCCCATGCAGCTTCTCCAGAAAAGAAGCCCCACGGGTCGCCCTTTCCCTGGAGAAGCAAGCAGAGACCAGAAGTAGTAGTTGCACCTTTAGGCCGAACCCGGTAACACCTTCTTCGTCTTCCGTAGTGGCGCAAGCAGTCTCATGGGAAGGAAGGATAGACGTCGCTGAAGGGGGGCCTTGGGCTTGGGAGCGACGGAGGAGCTCGAAGAGGTCCCACGAGAGGAGGAGCTCATCATCCGAGGAGGATTCATGTCTCGACCGAGCCAAGAGGACGCGGACCGGCGACACCGCCCAGTTGGACGGTGGCGAGGATGACACATGGTTTCCTCCTCACTCCACCAAGGAGCATCCATTGGTGGAAGAAGAAGAAGAAGAAGAAGAAGAAGAAGAAGAAGGTCTTTCTAGTTCCTAATGCGGCATTGTTTCCATTTTCACCTCCTCAGGCAGCACACTGGTAGGCTCTTTTGAAACCGGAAGAGGCTTCGGCACAGGTGTCCGGCCACACAACAACAACAAGTCACAGACGTCGGATTCGAGTTCATCATCCGACACCCAGAGTTCATCTCCGAAGCAACACAAGGAGGATTCCTCTGATGATATAGCACGGAATGGTCACCAAATCCTTTGCCCAACTGGTTTTGCAGCTGGCATAGTAGGAGGAGGTCAGGGAGGGAATACCCAAACGGAGCAGCAGGGCATTGAGCTTCTGAGCTTGCTCACGTCGTGCGTGGAGTCTATTAACTCTGCTCATCATGAAGCCATAGCTTTCTTCTTGTCGAGACTCGGAGAGCTTGCCTCCCCGACGGGAACCCCGATACATCGAGTGGTGGCCTACTTCACAGAAGCCTTAGCCCTCCGAGCCGCAAAGCTCTGGCCTCACGTCTTCTCCATTGCCCCACCCCGGTCGGTTGTTGATCAGATAGATGATGACGATGCCACAGCATTGCAGCTGCTCAACCAAGTCAGCCCGATTCCGAGGTTCCTCCATTTCACATTGAATGAGAGATTGCTCAGGGCATTTGAAGGAAAAGACAGGGTTCATATAATAGATTTCGACATCAAGCAAGGGCTTCAGTGGCCTAGTCTGTTTCAGAGCTTGGCTTCCAGGCCTAATCCCCCGAGCCATGTGAGGATCACTGGGATCGGAGAGTCGAGACAGGACCTTCAGGACACTGGAGCTAGGCTGGCAAGGCTTGCTGAGGCCTTCAATCTTCCTTTCAAGTTTCATGCAGTTGTTGACCGGTTGGAGGATGTGAGGCTTTGGATGCTCCATGTTAAAAGGGAGGATTGCGTCGCAGTGAACTGCATCCTAATGATGCACAAGACACTCCATGATGAGAATGGAGGGGGGGCTCTGATGGATTTTTTGGGGCTGATTCGAAGCACGAACCCCACAATTGTTCTCATGGCCGAGCAGGAAGCCCAGCATAACGAACCCATATGGGAGACAAGGCTGGCCAACTCGCTTCAGTACTACTCTGCCATCTTTGATTCACTGGACTACAGTCTGCCGTTGGACAGCCCAGCCAGGATCAAGATCGAAGAGATGTTTGCTAGGGAGATCAGGAACCTAGTTGCCTGTGAAGGGAGTGAGAGGGTTGATAGGCACGAGAAGTTTGAGAGATGGAGGAAGCTGATGGAGGAGGATGGTGGTTTTAGGTGCTTGGGCATTGGAGAAAGGGAGATGCTTCAGGGCCGCTTGATACTGAGGATGTATGGTGGTGAGAATTACAGCATAGAGGAGCAAGTGAGGAGGGGGGGGGAGGAGGCCTCCTGCGACGGACTCACTCTCAGGTGGTTGTTAAATCAGCCTCTATACACCGTGTCTGCATGGGCGCCCATTGATATTGCAGGCCCCTCTACATCTCAGCCAAGCTAATTGAACTACCTTTCTGCACTGCATGGTTTGGTTTTATTTTCTTTTATAAATCTCCAATATTCTTTTATACCTTCCAAACACACAAGTTCTCGTAATCTTTTCTTTTTTGATATAGGAGAAAATATATATATATATATATATATATTTATTTTTTTTAAGTTTATATATATATATATCATTCTTTGGTTGCTGATCATCAGCAAGAATTATAATTAGAAAGAGAAGTTCCAACGACACCTCTCTCTCATTCAGGAATGCCTGCAGTGTTACATTCATTAGAATTTGGATTCTATTCTGCTGTAATTCTTTTGTTTCGTTCAATGTAACTGAAAACAAAATCAGATATATTTATTTCTTTATTATTCATGAGTGTCCATTGTTCTACTGCACTTTTTCTTTCTTTTAAACTAATTCTTAATTGCTAGCTATCATTGCACTTATGTTGGACTTGGATTTGATCATTTAAAACTGAATACTTGTGGATGTTATAATATGCCATGGTTCTTGGATCCCTCCTCCTCTTTCATATACATTATGTTATTTGATTTTCTTGAAGTAACATTACAAGGGCTACTACTGGTCCTTTCCCACAATCTGAGAAAAGCCTACATGTTATATTTTCTTGCCAGGTATCCAAAAATCTGTTGCGTGCCAAGCTTTCTTCCTGATCATATTAGAACAAACAAAAAAATTATAATTGATGACTGGAAACCTGTTGTCGATCTTGGAGAAAACAAATGCTTAAATCAGTCTGATGGTACGTAAGGCCAATGTTAATTAATAATTTGAAACACTAACAAATTAAACTAAGAACCACTGAAATGAATACAAGCATCTTTCTAATCGGATAACCTTTTGTTGTTGCTATCACTTTCCTCCTGATTTTGTTGATGGTGTGTCATCGTTGTCTTTGACGGCCTTTGGCCACTAGTGCCCAATTTACTCGACACTCCAGTCAATTTTACTTGGAGAGTCATACATCCCTATGGATGCTTCGTAGCAGCTCCTTGTTTGTTCAAGCGTTCAACTCACACGATATGGCATCGTTCATCTAAAGCTTCAGTCGGAATGGAAATATTCCACATTGCAAATTGGAAATGGGCTGAGTTAATACTGTCTTGCCCAAACCACCGAGCTTCGTTTTCCTCAGCCATTATATATCTTAGCTTTATCCTCACTTTCTGGCTCGTATGAGCTCGAACCAATTCGTTGTTGGCCTTTCCAATGCGAAAAGATGAAAAAGAGAAGTAGGGTGGGGTGAAGTTCAACGTTCCTCGTTGGGGTGTAGATTTCCATTGCATTTCTCCATTTCCATTTGAATTGGCGTTTATTACTATCATTTCCATTTGTAGCAACACCAAATTTTCGAGCATGATTTTCTCTTGTGAGCATCAGTTTCTATCGGATTTTGGGATAGATTGGTATTCTTTGTGATGGATTGGGATGATTTACTTTTCCTTTATTTTGTTTTGATTGCATGGTCTCAATTAGAATTAGGTATTCGAGATCTCAATCTAAATGTGGTCCAAACTCATTCAGGTTGAATTTGACTTATTCAACAATTAGTTCTGATTTAAGAGGATTGATTGTCCAATAACGCTTTGCATTCGTATAAACATGAGTTTGTAACGATGATTATTTCAAATATATCTAGAATTGGAAACAGATCAAGTCAGATATGGGCATGGATGAGCTTGGCTTGACCTTAGTGTCATATTCGAGCCTTGACCATGCACTTGGATCCATTCTATCAATTGATTCATTAAGCTTTTGTTTGGATGGAGAGTGATGTGGCTGATCCAACGCCGTTAGAGAACCGTGAAGGAAGCTGACAGAGCCCCGCTTCGACCTCCAAGGCCCATCTCGACCTCCGCGTCAGCAGCGGCCCATTCCCATCTCGGCGTCGGTCTCGGCGTCGGCTCCGGCCCATCTCGACCTCCGCGTCGGTCATCCATGTCCAAGCTACGTGAGCCACTCCCCCGAGACCCCCCGTCGGCCTCGGGGCACGACCACAGCATCCTACCCCGAGACCCCCCGTCGGTTTCGGGGTGCATCAACACCATCCTACCCTGAAACCTTCCGTCGGTCTCGGGGTGCATTCACATCATCCTACCCCGAGACCTCCCGTCGGTCTCGGGGTCCATCCACAGCATCCTACCCCGAGACCCCCCGTCGGTCTCGGGGTGCATCAACATCATCCTACCCCGAGACCCCCCATCGGTCTCGGGTACATTCACAACATCCTACCACGAGACCCCCCATCGGTCTCGGGGTACATTCACAACATCCTACCCCGAGACTCCAAGGCCGACAGCTCCTTGGCCGACAGCTCCAAGATCGATGGCTGACAGCTCCATGGCCGACAGCTCCCAGGCCGACAGCTTCAAGGCCCGACGGCTCCATGGCTGACGCCTCTGAGGCCGACAGCTCCATGGCCGATGGCTCCAAGATCGGCCCCGACATGTCCCAGTCGGCCCCGGCCTTTCCAAGCCCGTCGGCCCCGGCATTTTCCAGCCGGCCCCGGCCTTTCGAAGCCAGTCGGCCCCGGCATCTTCCAGCCGGCCCCGGCCTATCCAAGCCAGTCGGCCCCGACATCTTCCAGCCGGCCCTGGCCTGTCCATGCCAGGCGGCCCCGACACCTTCCTAGCCTGCCCCAGCATGTCCAAGCCAGGCGGCCCCGGCATCTTCAGCCGGTCCCGGCGTGCCCAAGCTAGGCGGCCCCGGCACCTTCCTAGCCAGCCCCGGCCTGTCCAAGCCAGGCGGCCCCGGCGTGTCCAAGCCAGTCGGCCCCGGCATCTTCCAGCCGGCCCTGGCCTGTCCAAGCCAGGCGGCCCCGACACCTTCCTAGCCGGCCCCGGCCTGTCCAGCCAGGCGGCCCCGGCATCTTCAGCCGGCCTCGGCCTGTCCCAGCCAAGCGGCCCGGCACATTCCAGCCGGCCCCGGCCTTTCCAAGCCAGTCGGCCCCGGCATCTTCAGCCGGCCCCGGTCTGTCCAAGCCAGTCGGCCCCGGCACCTTCCTAGCCGGCCTCGACATGTCCAAGCCAGGCGGTCTCGGCATCTTCCAGCCGGCCCTGGCCTGTCCAAGCCAGGCGGCCCCGACACCTTCCTAGCCAGCCCCGGCCTGTTCAAGCCAGTCGACCCAGGCATCTTCCAACCGGCCCCGGCCTGTCCAAGCCAGTCAGCCCCGGCATCTTCCAGCCGGCCCCGGCCTGTCTAAGTCAAGCGGCCCCGGCACCTTCGTAGCCGGCCCCGGCCTATCCCAGCCAGTCGGCCCCGACACCTTCCTAGCCGGCCCCGGTCTGTCCAAGCCAGGCGGCCTCGGCACCTTCCAGCCGGCCTCGGCCTGTCCAAGCCAGGCGGCCCCGGCACCTTCCTAGCCGGCCCCGTCATGTCCCAGCTAGCCGACCCCGGCACCTTCCAGCCGGCCCCGGCCCGTCCAAGCCAGGCGTCCCGGCACCTTCCTAGCCGGCCCTGGCCTGTCCAAGCCAGACGGCCCCGGCACCTCCCAGCTGGGGAGGACGGCCCTTGCTTTCCCTTCTCCGGTGGAATAGGACCCACCAACCAGCTGCAGCTACCGACTTTGATGGGACTTGACCTGCAGTCTTGACATATCAAAGAAGGAAGCAAGCTCTGTCATTGCTGCCATCATCTTAAATACTCTGACAAAGTGGTTGACCCCATACCTCACAGACATCAGCTCTGACACTTCACCCATCAAGGTTATCATTACAAGGCCTCAACCACTCAAGCCAAACAAACTCTTAAGCGTCTATAAGATGGGCAAGAGGGACTCCCGACTAGGTAACACACTCATAACGCTCCCAAACGCTCACAACGAGAGATCTCTCTCTCGAAGCCATCTCTCTCTTTCTCTTTCGAGCTTCCTCAAGCTCACGGCTGATGCCCAGACCACTGACTTGAGCGTCGGAGGATCCCCACTGAAATTTTCGGCCCCCGGGACTTGCTTGCAGGCGCGAGGAGCTCGCTAGAGGAGGCGACCGCATGCTCGAGGCCAGTGATTTGGCGTCATCAGATTGGCGCGCCAGGTAGGGGGGACGCGCTGAAGGAAAGAAAGCTCTATCTCCCAGAGCTATAAGCCTTCGTCCCCTCTAAGATTGCTATGGTGGTGATGCGCATGCCAGAGGTTCTTACCAATCGTGCTGGGGGGCATCCACATCGCACCAGGTAGCGAAAGGCCACCCTCTCTGCTCCTTCACCACCAACTTCAGCTACTCTGATTAACCAGCTGGCCATCCTCAATCGGCAGGATCAAGCTTTGAAAGTAGCAGTTCATGAACTGCAGAAGCAGCGCTCGGGGCCACTCAGCAGCACCCCGAGCCTCTCAGCAACGCCCTCGATGGGACTTTCCCAGCCATTCATCTTCAATGACCACAAACTGTCGAGGCTTTCCTCAATGGATTCCAGCTTTGTCCCGGTTTCCAGATTCTTCCCGGCCACAGGCATCTCGTCCTGGCCTCCAATGCGAGTGAAGGCCCAAGTAAGGGCAACGACACTTCCAATCCGACTAACATGACTCCCTGGGGGGCAGGTCACCAGCGGACGGAAGTGCTCAAATCCACAAAAGGAAAAACATGGGTGCTACAAGAGCTAAGTGCATTGCACTTAAGACAGCTTTTTTTTTCATTAATACTTAAAAATGTCATGCAGGGAAGATCTACCTTGCATCGACATCAAAGCCCGACCCCGGTCGGCACAAAAGCCCTGGGCCAGCCAGGCATGACTTCGGTCGGCACCAAAGCCTTGGGCCAGCCAGGCATGAAGCCCAGTGTACCACTGGCAGAGCGGTGCACCACCGGCTCTCAGCAACAAAAAGCCCTGGGCCAGCCAGGCATGAAGCCCGACTCCGGTCGGTACCAAAGCCCTGGGCCAGCCAGGCATAAAGCCCGACTCCGGTCAGCACCAAAGCCCTGGACCAGCCAGGCATGAAGCCCAGTATACCACTGGCAGAGCGGTGCACCACCGCTCTTAGCAACAAAAAGCCCTGGGCCAACCAGGCATGAAGCCCGACTCCGATCGGCACCAAAGCCCTGGGCCATCCAGGCATGAAGCCCGACTCCGGTCGGCACAAAAGCCCTGGGCCAGCCAGGCATAAAGCCCGACTCCGGTCGGCACCAAAGCCCTGGGCCAGCCAGGCATAAAGCCCGACTCCGGTCGGCACCAAAGCCCTGGGCCAGCCAGGCATGAAGCCCGACCTTGGTCGGCACCAAAGCCCTAGGCCAGCCAGGCATAAAGCCCGACTCCGGTCGGCACCAAAGCCCTGGGCCAGCCAGGCATGAAGCCCGACTCCGATCGGCACCAAAGCCCTGGGCCAGCCAGGCATGAAGCCCGACACCGGTCGGCACAAAAGCCCTGGGCCAGCCAGGCATAAAGCCCGACTCCGGTCGGCACCAAAGCCCTGGGCCAGCCAGGCATGAAGCCCAACCCCGGTCGGCACAAAAGCCCTGGGCCAGCCAGGCATAAAGCCCGACTCCGGTCGACACCAAAGCCCTGCACCAGCCAGGCATGAAGCCCGACACCCGTCGGCACCCAAAGCCCTGCACCAGCCAGGCATGAAGCCTGACACCTGTCGGCACCTAAAGCCCTGCACCAGCAAGGCATGAAGCCCAACACCCGTCGGTACATGAAGCCCTGTACCAGCCAGGCATGAAGCCCGACACCAGTCGGCACCCAAAGCCCTGCACCAGCCAGGCATGAAGCCTGACACCCGTCGGCACCTAAAGCCCTACACCAGCAAGGCATGAAGCCCGACACCCATCGGCACATGAAGCCCTGTGCCAGCCAGGCATGAAGCCCTGCACCAGCCAGGCATGAAGCCCTGCACCAGCCATGCATGAAGCCCGACACCCGTCGGCACCCAAAGCCCTGCACCAGCCAGGCATGAAGCCCGACACCCGTCGACCATGAAGCCCTGCACCAGCCAGGCATGAAGCCTTGCACCAGCCAGGCATGAAGCCCGACACCCGTCGGCACATGAAGCCCTACACCAGCCAGGCATAAAGCCCGACACCCATCGGCACCCAAAGCCTTGCACCAGCCAGGCATGAAGCCCGACACCCGTCGGCACCTGAAGCCCTGCACCAGCCAGGCATAAAGCCCGGCACTCGTCGGCACATGAAGCCCTGCACCAGCCAGGCATGAAGCCCGACACCCGTCGGCACCCAAAGCCCTGCACCAGCCAAGCATGAAGCCCGACATCCGTCGGCACCCAAAGTCCTGCACCAGCCAGGCATGAAGCCCGACCCCGATCGGCATAAAAGCCTTGGGCCTGCCAGGCATGAAGCCCGACTCCGGTCGGCACCAAAGCCCTGGGCCAGCCAGGCATGAAGCCCAACTCCGGTCGGCACCAAAGCCCTGGTCCAGCCAGGCATGAAGCCCGACACCGATCGGCACAAAAGCCCTGGGCCACCCAGGCATAAAGCCCAACTATGATCGGCACCAAAGCCCTGGGCCAGCCAGGCATGAAGCCCGACCCCGGTCGGCACAAAAGCCCTGGGCCAGCCAGGCATAAAGCCCGACTCGGTCGGCACCAAAGCCCTGCACCAGCCAGGCATGAAGCCCTGCACCAGCCAGGCATGAAGCCGACACCCGTCGGCACCCAAAGCCCTGCACCAGCCAGGCATGAAGCCCGACACCAGTCGGCACCTAAAGCCCTGCACCAGCAAGTCATGAAGCCCGACACCCATCGGCACATGAAGCCCTGCACCAGCCAGGCATGAAGCCCTGCACCAGCCAGGCATGAAGCCCGTCCCGTCGACACCCAAAGCCCTGCACCAGCCAGGCATGAAGCCCGACACTCGTCGGCACATGAAGCCCTACACCAGCCAGGCATGAAGCCCTGCACCAGCCAGGCATGAAGCCCGACACCTGTCGGCACATGAAGCCCTGCACCAGCCAGGCATGAAGCCCAACACCCGTCGGCACCTAAAGCCCTGCACCAGCCAGGCATGAAGCCCGACACCCGTCGGCACCTGAAGCCCTGCACCAGCCAGGCATGAAGCCCTACAGCCCGTCGGCACATGAAGCCCTGCACCAGCCAGGCATGAAGCCCGGCACCAGCCAGGCATGAAGCCCGACACCCGTCGGCACATGAAGCCCTACACCAGCCAGGCATGAAGCCCGACACCCGTCGGCACCTGAAGCCTTGCACCAGCCAGGAATGAAGTCCTGCATCAGGCGAGGATCAGCCACATGGGAGGTAACGCCCCTTTCGCCTTGCTGGGGTAGGCCCGCTTTGTCTCAGGGACGAGGGGGCATCTGATGTGGCTGATCCAATGTCGTTAGAGAACCGTGAAGGAAGCTGACAGAGCCCCACTTCGACCTCCAAGGCCCATCTCGACCTCTGCATCGGCAGCGGCCCATTCCCATCTCGGTGTCGGTCTCGGCGTCGGCTCTGGCCCATCTCGACCTCTGCGTCGGTCACCCACGTCCAAGCTACGTGGGCCACTCCCCCCTAGACCCTCCGTCGGTCTCAGGGCATGACCACAACATCCTACCCCGAGACCCCCCGTCGGTCTCGGGGTGCATCAACATCATCCTACCCCGAGACCCCCCATCGGTCTCGAGTACATTCACAACATCCTACCCCGAGACCCCCCCGTCGGTCTCGGGGTGCATCAACATCATCCTACCCCGAAACCCCCATCGGTCTCGGGGTACATTCACAACATCCTACCCCGAGACTCCAAGGCCGACAGCTCCTTGGCCGACAGCTCCAAGACCGACGGTCGAGAGCTCCATGGCCGACAGCTCCCAGGCTGACAGCTCCAAGGCCCGACGGCTCCATGGCCGACGCCTCTGAGGCCGACAGCTCCACGGCCGATAGCTCCAAGACTGGCCCCGGCATGTCCCAGCCAGCCCCAGCCTTTCCAAGCCAGTCGGCCTCGGCATCTTCCAGCCGGCCCTGGCCTTTCCAAGCCAGTCGGCCCCGGCATCTTCCAGCCGACCCCGGCCTGTCCAAGCTAGTCGGCCCCGGCATCTTCCATCCGGCCCTGGCCTGTCCATGCTAGGCGGCCCCGGCACCTTCCTAGCCGGCCCCGGCATGTCCAAGCCAGGCAGCCCCAGCATCTTCAGCCGGCCCGGCGTGTCCAAGCCAGGCGGCCCCGACACCTTCCTAGCCGGCCCCGGCATGTCCAGCCAGGCGGCCCCGGCATCTTCAGCCGGCCCGGCGTGTCCAAGCCAGTTGGCCCGGCATCTTCCAGCCGGCCCCAGTCTGTCCAAGCCAGTCGGCCCCGGCATCTTCCAGCCGGCCCCGGCCTGTCCAAGCCAGTCGGCCCTGGCACCTTCCTAGCCGGCCCCGGCCTGTCCCAGCCAGGCGGCCCCGGCACCCTCCAGCCGGCCCCGGCTTGTCCAAGCCAGGCAGCCCGACATCTTCCAGCCGGCCCTGGCCTGTCCATGCCAGGCGGCCCCGGCACCTTCCAGCCGGTCCCGGCCTGTCCAAGCCAGTCGGCCCCGGAATCTTCAGCCGGCCCCGGTCTGTCCAAGCCAGTCGACCCCGGCACCTTCCTAGCCGGCCCCGGCATGTCTAAGCCAGGTGGCCCCGGCATCTTCCAGCCGGCCCCGGCCTGTCCAAGCCAGGCGACCCCGGTACCTTCCTAGCCGGCCCCGGCCTGTCCAAGCCAGTCGGCCCCGGCATCTTTCAGCCAGCCCGGCCTGTCCAAGCCAGTTGGCCCCGGCATCTTCCAACCGGCCCCAGCGTGTCCAAGCCAGGCGGCCCCAGCATCTTCCAGCCGGCCCGGCCTGTCCAACCAGGCGGCTCCGGCACCTTCCTAGCCGGCCCCGGCCTATCCCAGCCAGTCGGCCCTGGCACCTTCCTAACCGGCCCCGGCCTGTCCAAGCCAGGCGGCTCCGGCACCTTCCAGCTGGCCCCGGCCTGTCCAAGCCAGGCGGCCCCGGCACCTTCCTAGCCGGCCCCGGCATGTCCCAGCCAGCCGGCCCCGGCACCTTCCAGCCGGCCTCGGCCCCGGCCCGTCCAAACCAGGCATCCCCGGCACCTTCCTAGCCGGCCCCGACCTGTCCAAGCCAGGCGGCCCTGGCACCTCCCAGCCGGAGAGGACAGCCCCTACTTTTCCTTCTCCGGTGGAACAGGACCCACCAACCAGCTGCAGCCACCGACCTTGATGGGACTTGACCTGCAGTCTTGACATATCAAAGAAGAAAACAAGCTTTGTCATTGCTGCCATCACCTTAAATACTCTGACAAAGTGGTTGAAACCCCATGCCTCACAGACGTCAGCTCTGACACTTCACCCATCAAGGTCATCATTACAAGGCCTCAACCACTCAAGCCAGACAAATTCTTAAGCGTCTATAAGATGGGTAAGAGGGACTCCCGACCAGGTAACACACTCATAACGCTCCCAAACGCTCACAACAAGAGATCTCTCTCTCGGAGCCATCTCTCTCTTTCTCTTTCGAGCTTCCTCAAGCTCACGGTTGATGCCCAGACCACTGACTTGAGCGTCAGAGGGTCCCCGCCGAAATTTTCGGCCCCCGGGACTTGCTTGTAGGCGCGAGGAGCTCGCTGAAGGAGGCGACCGCACGCTCAAGGCCGGTTATTTGGCTTCATCAGAGAGAAAACTAGGAAGGAAAGAAAACTAGGAGGGAAAACATGAAAGAAAATAAAATTTATCTTGTTTGGATGAAGACAAAAGTAGGGAGGAAAGAAAACTAGAGGAGAAAACAGAGGAAAAAAAGTGATGGCCTCACATAAAAGTTCTCTTCGAAACTGAAGAGATTTTGGAGAGAAAACTCAAAAGTGTTCTTTCATATTTTTTTTCATTCCAATATTAACCCTTCCAAAAAAAATAACTGATGCATTTTTTTAATAATTTATAATAAGGACATTATTGTCATTATAAATTATTAACTTTTCTCTTCTCTCTATTTTCCTCAACTCATTCAACAGAAAGAGAGAAAATATTTTCTCTCTAATTTTCTTTCCTTCCACTTTTCTTTCCTCTAGTTTTCTTTCCTTCCACTTTTCTCTTCATCCAAACAGAGCATGGTCTGTTTGGATTGGGGTTAATGGAGGGGATGGAAAGGAAACAGAGGAGAAAGGTCATAAGAGAGGAGGGGGGGAAGGGAACTAGAGTAACTAGTTCCCTCTCTTTCCCGCTCAACAAGGATAAATTTGTTAACCCCCCAAATTAGAGGGTAAGCTAGGAGAGAGAAAAAGATTTAAGTCATATTTTTTCGAAAGACCAAAATATTCCTTCATTTTCTATTATTCATTCTTTCATTCACTGTTCATCCCTATTCTTAAGGTTATAATTATCACATAACTCTTTCCCTTCCTTTCTTCCCTCTCTATCCAAACAAGATAATTGATATTAACCTTCCTTTACCCTTCCTTTCCCTTTCATCCTTTTCAAACAAAAGAAGAAAAACAATTCTTCCTTTCCTTTCCTTCCCCTTCCATTCCTTTACTTCTTTTTCTCTCTCCTTTCTTTCCCTCCAAAAATCCAAACATAGCAGGGTAGGTTGGATGCATGGAAAGATTTTGAGCTTAATAGGTTAATTGAATTGGGCTAGGATCAAGCATAGCTAGAACCAAACTCAAAATGTCAAGTTCAGGTTGGGATCAAGTCAAGTTGGGTCTACAATTCAAGTCAAACATCTAGCTATAACAATATAGCACAATATAATAAGTGATAATTAAATATACAATTATTAATTTTTTAAATTAAATTAAATAGCCAACATATATATGAATTTGGTAAAGCTCATGCAATAAATTTAGGAAACCACAATTATTGACACATAAATCTCTTGCTATATATCATGATCTCAATCTGTTGGAACATATGATGATTTCCTTGTCATGTCATCATATGAGATTTGATGGCCTTGCTGTTAATACGCCCCAGAAGCATTAAAATCAATATTTGGGGAACATAAAATTAAAATCACAGAATAATCTACCTTGATCTAGTAACACGTTTCTTTGCTGCACTTCAAAATCATTCCAATCTTGAAAATGGATAAGCATTGAACCCCAGAGGCTTTTTGTAGCATGGCTCAAGATCAAAATCCCTCGCTCTGTTCAAGTTAGATTATTGAAAGTGGTGCTCGAATGCATAATTAATCTTATCGCACATGCCATTATCCATGAACCAAAAAAATTGATGCCTCTGAATCGATGACAAATCCTCCTCAATATTGGCCTCCTTCATTCCGTTAACCAAAAATTTGATGGCTCTGAAAAAGAAGTTAAATTATTGAAAGTGGACCACATTTAGAAGGATCTTGATGCTTAGATGGCACCAAGAGCAAAGCACGACACTAACGGAGCTTGGGACGAGGCGAAGGTAAATATCAACCTCAACCTTGAGGATGAAATGTCAGTTAAAATAGAGGGAGACACCAAGAAGGATGAGACTCTTGCAAATGTAGCATCCAAGCATCTAAGAAGAAAGAATGACTTGCATCTGGAGAAGTGGTTGAGAACATGAAAACTATAATCCGTTCCATCTTGCAAAGCCTTACCCAACGTCAAATCCACTATGTTAGGTTCAATTAGTCATTTATAATATTTTCGATGGGTATAATTAGTCATCTATTTTCTTTTAAAAAAGAAAAAAAAATGAAAAGAAGGGAAAGGTGATCAAATAAATTATAGATAAGTAATTTATAATAACTAGAGGGTGTCAATTAAATGAGTTACTCAAGTGGTATTGGATGTTGGATGCACGTATTTAGGTTCAATCTCATAACTGCAAATTATTACATAATGAGCCCTTGCTGTTGATAAAGTTGCTGTTGAGGTCATCTTCAAGAAACCTAGATCAGCTTTATAAAACCCTTGATGCTTTGTTTTCTAGCTAAGTCAATCTCAAAAGAAGGTCTTACTCCTAGGTAGAGCCCCAAAGAAAGTTGGATTAGCTTGAAAAAGAGTTTTACTCTTAGGTTAAATCTCATTAGGAGTTTTACTTTCAGCCTCAAGAAAAGTTCTACTCCTATGTGGAGCTTCAAAGGGGAGCTCACTTCCAAACAACCCTTTAAAAGGGAGTCCTATTCTGAAATCAGGCCTCAAAAGATAGTTAGACATCAAACCTAAAGAGAGTCATACTATCAGATTAACCTCAAAAGAAGTCATACTCCCAACCTTAAAGGGAAGCCTACTCCCAAGTAGAACCTCAAAGAGAAGTTCTACTCCAAGATAACCCTTAAAAGAGAGTTCTATTTCTATTTGCTCTCAGATCAAACTCAAAGAGAGTTCTACACTTGTATCAGTCCTACTCTTAGATCAAGCCTCAGAAAGAGTTATACTTTCTTTCTCTTTAGAAGTTTTATTTGCAGATGAAGCCTTAAAAGGGAGTTTTACTCGTAAATCAGCCTCTAAGGAGAGTTTTACTCCCAATTAAAGCCTCAAAAGGGAGCCATATTCTCAAGTGAGATCTTAAAGGGAGTCCTACTACTGTATCAAAAGGAAGCCCTATTTTTAAGCCGGTCCTTAAAAGAAAGTTTCATTTCTAGATCAGTCTTAGAAAGGAATCATACTCCCAAGTCAAGTCTTAAAAAAATCCTACTCTCAGATTAAGCCAACTCAAAGAAGAGCCTTGTTCCTAAATTAAGCTAAAGTTCTACTTTCAGATCAAGACTAAGGCAAATTAAAAAGGAGCCATGCTCTCAGATTATGTATTATATAAAAAATATGATTGTTGTTTTCTCATGTTTTTTAATGCTCTACATGAAATAGAAAAAATATGGAGAAAGAATCATCTTAATCAGAGTTAAAATGAATTTTCTAAAAATAAAAAAATAAAAGATAACTCATGAATAGGAGCATACGACACATAACTTAACAAATCTTTCACTTGAGCCAGATGCCCAGGTCATAGCTTGCCATCAAATCATGACTAGCTAAGTTTGAGTTTGTCTTTTTTCTGTTCTTTTTGGTTTTAGCATGGACCATGGCCTACAACACTCATCGAAAGCATGCCAAGGCAAATTAAAGAGTTAGAGAGTTACTCTTGACAGCAATCAAATAATTATCATCTCCTTCTCTAGGAGCATAGGCATGGGTGGCTCTTTAGATCTAATCTATAATAGGACGTTATTAACAAAATAAAAGGGAAGGAAAAGAAAATAAACTAGAATTCAAGAAAAGGGAAAGAAAAATGAAATAAAGAAAAAGAACTGGAGGCATACTGAAAGAAGATGAGAGTTTTTTTTTTCCTAAATATTTTCATTTTGGAGATATTTTAAAGAAAGGGAATTGAAGAAATAATTTCAATTTTTTTTTCTCCTATAGGCTTGGTTAAAGCTGGGTTCATGTAAATTTCAAACTGATTCCTTATTTTAAAGCAGAGCTGGGTGAATTTTTTTATTTTTTGAGCAATGGTCATTTACGAATCATAGAATATAATTTTCTAAAAAGTTCTCAAAATCTTGTAGCATTGTAAGTAATATAAATTACTACTTAACGTAGCCTGTTAAACATATTATAAGCCTTTGTCTGGTGTGGAGGTTTTTTTCTTTTTCTTTTTTATTTTTCTAATGACCATAGTACGTCTAGATAAAGTTGAAATGATTATGAGATTGAACCTAAATTACGTGCATCCAACGTCCAATACCACTTCAGTAACTCATTTAATTGACACCCTCTAGTCATTATAAATTACTTATCTATAATTTATTTGATCATCTTTCCCTTCTTTACAATTTTTTTTCTTTTTTAAAAAAGAGAATAGATGACTAACTGTACCCATCAAAAATATTATAAATGACTAATTGAACCTAACATAGTGGGTTTGACGCTGGGCAAGGCTTTGCACGATGGGAGGGATTATAATTTTCATGCTCCCAAACTACAGCAGGTATTTTTCTGTGGTTAAAACGTGCTCAGATTGTGTAACGAGAAACTTTACATCCATTGCCAAATTAGTTGCAGATTCATCATCTAAACTGTTTGATGTATTTTAAAATCTTAAGATGGCCATGTTAAAATAAATAAATAAATCAATCAATCAAGGAGTCATGACTGGATATGGCCCTCTGGGCAAAGTCATAGCACCTCAAGCAAAATTATCCAAGTGGACGAACAAACAAACGGAACATGAACAGCATTAGAGTGGCTCAAGAACTAGAGGCTACAACCATGGAAGAGTCAAACTCAGCACTTAAATTACCAGCACAAAAGAACATATCTGAACGCTTGAGCAAAGTGAAGCATGTTTACTCAAATGTCCTATTGTCTTTCTTCTACTGGAGATATTAGGCGTTCAGCGCTTTCCCCCACCACCTCCAAGCTTAGGGCCTTTTGGTACTGACCCCTTGGGAATGCTTTTGGTCTGAGTCTTCTGTGTCTTTGCCAGTATTTCTTGCTTCTTTGCCTTCTTCTCATCCTTGGTTTTCTTGATTCTCTCTTTGATTTCACTGCATAAAACACAAACTTGACTTAAATGAAGCAAATGTAAGATAGTTAGGTGTGCTTTGAAAATTATAGTCAAATAACATGATAAAGCAATAAACAAGAGATAAATCAAATGAATTAAGGGATGGTCCCTACCCCGCAAAGAGTAAGTTGAATCAATGCCATAGCAGTCAAATATAGCACCAAGCAGTTGCCTACGTCATGGACTTGGCACAAAGCTGATCAATCATTCTTGATCAATCTTTTCTTTCATATTATCAGACTTTCATAAATTTTACCAATATAAAATTTAACAAGCTTTACAGCAAAAATACGAATGTAAACAACAAACAAAATTGTCAAGGTACTTAGTAATTTGTAGATTTAAGATTCTTGTTGATAGAATTACAAAATATCAAACAAAAAAGTAACTCTAAAAAATAATATAAAAGCTTTCTTCTTTGGTGAGCAAATATAATATGAAAGTTCTTGAACAATAAATCAATAATTCATTGGCCACATTTTAGTTACTAAAGACTTAACAATTGTTGTTTTAGACAATAATGACTCCATGCCTACACCGTCAAAACTTGTTAATATTTACTACATAAGATTCACCGTCTTTGTACTAAACCCCATACTAATACCACACTGATATAGTGTTGGTATGCCCGTACATGATGGTCAGTTTAGCATACTAAGATTTGGAAAATACACCGTACTCCATCTTGGTTCAGTGTTGATATGATACAGTACACCTGATACAAGGCAGTATACACTGGCACAGCATACTATACCTAAGAGTCTTAACATGCCAAGTAATTTTATAGTAGAAGCACATCACAACTAGGTGGGGATGATATTTTTTCCCACAAGAATCAGCAAACAATTGAAAAGAATTCCAGAAGTTGAGCATTCACTATGAATTATCAAAGTTTAAGGATATCCACTGACAGAATCAGGACATTAACAGATTGCCCAGTCGGTCATGATATCAAACTACATCCCAAAAGTCAAACTTTCCACCCCAATGGAAAAATATGCTTGACACAAGATGATGAGGAATGAAGTCAGAGGGAAAAAAGCAGCAACATACCGAAGGGCAGCTTCCCTGGCAGCATCCCGTACTTCTGCTTTCTCAGTTCTCTTCTTCTGAATCACCTCTAAAGTAGCACCAACAATTGATCTAGAGTAAGGCTTCTTGGTGGTTCGGCGCCTCTTCTTTACAGTTTCAGCATGAATATCCTGATAAAGAAAGTAAAAACAAATATGCCAATGACCAATTATAGCAGCATAGAGCATCCAAAATGACTCACAAATATACATGGACCATAGCGTGGAATGGTTACCTTCTTATGCTGCTTCCTGTACATTGCGGTCCAGGTAAGCTTCGAAGGCTTGAGACGGTTGTGGAAGTACCTCTTGCATTTTGAATTGGCAAAAAGAAAGACCTACAGTAACCAACAAAGGTGTTTTGTCAAATACGATAGAAACTAAAAGAATAAGGAACTAGGTCTGCCACTTTTGTAAAGGCTTAAAGAACAAAAGCCAGTTTTATATTATAATGAATGTTAACAGCCATAACCTAACATTTTTTTTCCTCTACAAGTTTTATATTATAATGAAGCATATAAACTCACCTTTCATTAATAGATGAGTATATCAACCATTAATCCAGTTAGCCAGAGGCAGAATATTTTACTCTTATAGAAAAGAAAGATGCACCAACAGCAGCTGCAATGTCAAATAAAGCAACACTATGGAATTTTCATTTACCTGAGAATCTGAACGAACAAATCTGATACCCTTACCAGGGTATATCTTGGCACCACTGAAGCGGCAAAGTTCAGTCCTGAAAAGGATTCAAATATAGACAACCATGAGGACAGAACTAGGCAAAAATTCGTAGTTCTATCATATACTCCTCATTCTGGAGCTCTTTGATTTGTCTTTCACAGCCAGAGTTAGCTCTAGATACAACAGCTTGGCAGCATATATTACCAATTGAACATGCTTTGTAGGCTCAGTCTTAGTCAAATGGAGCAAGAGAGGGCAAGAGAAAGCACAGAAAACATTTAGCATTTAAAGTGAGTAAGAAAACAGTACAGAAGTTAGAAAACAGAGATTCCAAAGCTGCTGCCACACCCCAAAATAGAAATTTTCTGCTACTAAGGCATAACATAAAAGAGCAATCCTATGCTTGCACACTATTATGCACTACAAAAGTAGGGAATGTTTGACAATAGATTTCAATTCCAGCAAGCCATATTAAAATAGTTTCATTTTTGTCCAATCATATGTTGCCACATCAATGCATTACGCAAGTGCTTGCATGTGTCTCTATAAAACAGTGTCCAGGGATTGAATTACTCAGGAGAGAATGATGAAAGTTCCACAATGAAACAAATGAGATAAAAAATGTCATAGCTTGGATAACTTTATGTTGGAAAAAAGCTGTTGTAACAGATCTAAAGAAGACTTCAACTGAATAGCATACCACTTTGACATAATCTGATGATTAGCTCGATCAACAATGACAGTCTATGAATTTTTTTTTTTTTCATTTTAAACACTTTAATTGAACCGTTTTCTTTTTCATTTGGCTCTTCAGCTTGATATTTTTTACTGCAAAGAACAGTTCATAATGTGAAATCTTACCTACTCAAGCAAGACTCCATTCCAAACAGGGAAACTTCAAAGGGTTACTTCCTGCCTGCAATAAGCAGGTACCATATGACAAACGTGTCACAACTGGCTCCATGATAACTATTTTCCCAAGCTCTCTGGTAGGCCACTCCGGCAAAAAATTGCCTTAGATGTGTGGTTAGGGTTGAGATCAAGTAGAGGTTTTGGTAAGGATCCTAAAACTCTGAAGAGAACAATCCGATATTTATCTCAGTGTAAAAAGGAACAGGACTTGCATGAAAAACTTACCCAAGTTATCCATCTCTTTTGCATTATTTTTTGTTTAACAAGTTTATATACCAATTGATAATTAAGTGCTTCTTTCTGGGGTTGCCACACTTGGGAACTGACAAAGCAAATCTACTAGTTTTCTCTTGCAAGAATAGGAGAGATCCAGCACCCATGATTTTATTGCAATAATAAAGTTGGCATATGGAGAAAAATAAACAATGAACCCAACCTACAAAATCCTACAACTAGAAACCCATTCCTACAAGTACCCCAAAGAAAAAGGAGAAAATGAAGCAAAAAGTTACCAGATCACAGTAAAGTTCATCTGCAAAATTGAAATCAGAAACAATTCAGTTTGGTCATATCTGATCAGAAACTCAATCCAGTTTTGACATTTTGCCAAATTAACTTATGAGGCCAAATCAATTATTCATATGAGATATTCCTGCTAACTCATCATTTTTTGAGTGTTTTAAAGGCTAGGAAGCATTTTCTATAATTGAAGTTTCAAATTCATCCTCACTTTCTATTTAAAGAAAAAAGCATAATATAACCCATAACCTAGTTTCAAAGGCCAAACTCACTTGCCAGAAGAGTGGGATGTCTAGCTGCCAGATCATCTCAGCACGCAGACAGCTCATGATATATGAGACTATCATTACATGACTGCTAATATAGTGATATACTAATCACATCACATGCATGAGTGCTACTCATATATACATATATGCATTCACACACATAAGTAACACATACACAAGTGTTTATATGTATATATGAGTAAGATTTTATTGAACTTCGCATTAGATAATAATAATTCTTATTTAGCTAAGAATTTGTTCATTATTCAAAAAGATATACAATTGCCTTCTGCCCTAATCTACCATCTCAGCAAATTCCAACTAGATCAAGCCAACCTCCTCAAGAAAGATGAAGAATCATGTACCATCCCTGATAAGTTAACCACACAAATAATAATACATTATCACTTGATGCCATCCACCATTTAGCTCCCCAACATCCACAGACTACACTTACCCTGTCACTGTGCGCCACCAACATTGGCATTTCTGCTGGGCATGAAGACTCCCTAAACCCTGTCATCTTTGTAATCGAGATTACTAAAATGGGCTGTTCTGGTACGGCTATGGGGCACCAAATGGAATGCTAGAACTTAAAACAAACCTTCAACAACACTCAACATAATACAACACTAATTAAAGTAATAATGAAACCATCAGATATTGTCCCCATTATTGCATCAATCAAATGCCTAGCTAAACAGCTAGACCATGATTCCACTAAAATTTCTTAACTTTCAACTTCTAACCTAATGTCCAGCCAAGATTGAGAGCCAGAACAACAATCAAACATCAAACAACGAACTACTAACCACACTCCTAAAACCACCAAACTGAATCCGATGAAAATCCCACACTCAAATAGTTCAATACAAGGAGAAAGATCCCGTCCAATCTAACCTAAATCTTATCCCGAACAAAAGTAATTGATTTGCTCGAACATTTGACTGGAACCGAAAAAATTGGAAAGAAGAAAATAAAATTTGATTTTTTTTCGAAGCAAAGTTCAGAAATCGAGATCCAACGTAGAATTTGAAAAATCAACACAGAAAGAAATTTCTATGCTATGTTTCTCCATCTGAGCAGCGAAAATATACGAGAAATCATCAATCGAGAAGACAATGCAAAGGAAACGTACTTGAGAACCATGACGGCCGCGGCTCACCTTCGCTCTCGACAGCCCTAGCCCAACGAGTGGTAGAAACCCTAGAGATGAGGGCTTGGCGTATATTATGAGCTTCCTTAACTTTGAAAATTACGTAAAAACCATTCTAGAAATGGGTGCCTCCGTATCCAGGCTTGGGCCGGCACACCGTCCTGCCCATTATGACCGTAGTTTAGAAAGAGAAAAGTCTTACTGTACCATAATGCATTTTTTTTTATACAATAAGCGCATGATTATGCAATTTAATTATTCATACATATTGATGCATATACGATGATTTAATAAATTTTATCATACATCACATACACATCGATATGCATAAATAATTGATTAATGTACACTTGCTGCATCAAAAAATAATACAATAAAATATTTTTTCTGAAAAAGTATTGGCTGTGCGGATTGATTTCCACAAGTGTCACTGCACGGATTGATCACCATGGGTATCACCACGTGTGCGTTAGCCTAGCAAGGCTCGTTGGATCTCGGCACGCATAGTAACATGCATGAGCAACTAATCTGCATGATTAATACGTGCTTACTGCACCGCCATTCGGTACAGCAAGACTTTTTCTCGTGGTTTAAAATAATCATAAAAAAAGTCTTGTTGCACCAAAAGATGATGCAGCAAGTGCATATTGGACGTACGGATTAGCTATGTGTACACATGCCCGCAATCAATTCATGCACTTGATGCAAACTTGTTACACTGCCATTTGATGCAGCAAGACTTTTTTATAATCATAGTTGTAACGATTCAGGTTGCGTTGTTATAGTTAAGTAATTTTAAGGCTAGATGCTGGTGGTTTATTTAGTCAACTAGATAATTTAAAGCATTTTTCTTTTTCAAAGTGAGGAGGTCATCCAATGGAAGGATGTTTCAAAAATCATATGCTTGAGCAGCAGAATCTCTCTCTCTCTCTCTCTCTACTGTCTCAATTTTTTAATGAGAATATCTATCCTATGGAAGGAAAAGACTATGTGCACCGACCTTTAATGCATAAAGCTCACCCCGAATTGGTCATATGCCCATGCCATTATGCGTGCTAAGGTCTATTGTGCCACGGTCCAATAGACCGTGGTACGCACCGCACACACAAACATGAACGTACAGTCAATCCGCATGCTTGATACAAATTTTATACACCGAAAGCCGATGCATAAAGTTTTTTTCCTTTGGAAAGTAAGCATGTGAAAAACTCTTTTGACTCTACCCAACCCAGCCCAGCCCAAGGTCCATCCTTAAATCTGACATCATATATATTTTATGTTATATTTAATCCTATTTAATTTCTTTAATTAGTTATTTTATATTTAATTATCAATGACATTTAACTATCAAAGATAGTAAAATGTTGACTTGTATTATAAACCTAACCAATCCTGATGCCAATCTAAATTAAAAATATTTTGGATTAAGGCAAAGTCATGCTTAAACTTCAATTGATCTATAGGGTTTGGAATTTGTTTTTCTCTTGACCTTAATCTAAACTGACCTAATCAACTAGTACGTAAAATTCAAGTCCAAAATCAAAACCCAAAAAAAAAAACCTAATTAGGTTTAGGCCGAGCAAATTCTCTAATCCTTCTTATTTGCAACCTAATATTTGGGCTTCGATTGCCTGACTAGTATTTATCCCATTATGGTCTAAAATTTAAGGTTGCTATGTAAAGGATGTTGGGGAACGCTGAATACCCCCAAGATCACGGTTATAGCGTATATGAGTAATACAAAAAAAAAACTTTTACCATTCTAATCTAAGAGTACAAGATCATACCTTCATATTTGAACTTTCGATCACTTTGATTTGATTGCTCGACCTCAACCTTTAGCCTTCCACCGTATTTCCGAAAATACCTTCTTTCTCTCACAAGATGGTGGGATCTCTTGGCCATCTTAGGGTTTCTTGTTTTTCTTTCTCCAAAAAAACGTTCACCCTAGTAACCAACTGAGAGGGTATTTATAGGGCGAACCATAGGCAAATATGAAAAGGACTTCCTACGTAATTAAATCTCCCAATCCTACCCGGGTTAGGATTCAATTACGTAAATTACAATTCATTCCACTAAAGAATTATAATTGTACTCCTAATCATATTCAAATTTATATTTTCGAGCCTTTAATATTAAATACTTATTATCTCCCAACGTTAAGATTACAGATATCCACCAATTAAATTTAATTACTGATAATATAATTTAATTGGCTTTTATTATCCTTGAGACCTATCCACTTAACTTATTTGATGTATCGGATTCAAAATCCACTTGCAAGATTTGATAGAATCAAAACTTATAAGCTTCCTCAAGGGGATATCATCAATCCAATTTATCAAGACGTGGTTCCTTCAACTATTAATATTCACCATATATATAATGTTATTGCCGAACCCACTGAGTTTATTGACTCATATAGAATCTTACTCTATGTGTAATCAAAGCAATAATCACTACATACACGTGTCTAGAAATAGAATTCGGATTAAGAGCATAAGTAATCATAATATTCATGAGGTTTAAATTATTTTATAAAGTCATATAAAATAATTAACTCAACTGGGTCCTGTTTAATACACAAGTGTACTAGCATAAATAGTTAGAATAAACCATTCCCCGTAGTCAAGACAGACCTACTAAAAATTTGTGCTACAGTTCTACTGATGGTGTGTCCAATTACATCTAAAACTGTGAACAATAAACTTGTATTCCAAAAGAATCGATGATCTAGTCTTCTGTGTGTAAGCCGTACTCTACACACTAGATCAAATACTCTTTGTAAATACTAGACATTTGCACATATATAGTAAATGGCATACATTGCTCAAAATGAATTCTCATTTTAATATAAAGACATAACATAAAGCATATCTTTTAGTCTATATCTCTATCAAAGGCAGCCATTTCATTATTATAATTTAGTATTTTTTTCTTAAAAATATTTATAGTTTATTTAAGAGTATTGGTGCAATGCACTATATAATAATAAAATATTGGTGCAATGCACGAACGATAGATCAGTATTATGTTGAAGTGGCATTTAACTAATTGCCCTCTCCTCCATGAGACCAATGAAATGAATGATGATTGGACAAGTGGCTTTTAATATTTTTTTTATTTATAAAGAGTTATATATAATGAGAATTCATTTCTAGTAATTTAATAAGAAAGCATTAGGATATAGTTCTAGCCTATAAGTACCACACTTAAGTATCATATCCACATATGCTACTATTATAAATAATTAAGCACATCATACTTGTTTGCATAAATTCACACATTTTTTAACCCTAATAAACAAACTTACACCTGTTCTTTATTAATTTTAAGAATTTAGAAATTTATTTGATATTTATCTTTTTATTTAAATTTTTTTCATTCTACAAGAACTAGAAAATCTATATTCTTGACAAGATCTCATTAATAAATAAGTTTTTGGTGTACCTCATTGAATCTATAAATTCAATAATATAATTAAAGCTTTTTTTCCTTAACTTGGAATAATTCTTAGGTTGCAATGTCTGAATCTATAATTTTTTTCAAAAAGGTCAAAATGTTTAATAATATATCCTTAAGGGGTTGTGCGAAACCAATAATTATCTTTTTTAGTAATCTTATCTATATTAATTTTGCCATCAAGCTCAAGCTTTTGCCTACATAAGATTTTGGCAATAAAGCCCAAGATCTCGCATGCATCAAGTATATAATTCAAAGTCAAATGATCAATTTAATTACAAACAAAAAGACAAACAATCTAGGTTTGGATATGACATAGTATATAAAAGAAGCAAAAATGCAAATTATAAGCCTCGTATAATGTGTTAAACATAATTCTAGTTCTCCTAAAGCTCTTCTAACATCCTTTTGACTAATGATATCTAATCCTAAAACTAGGAATCTTTGATTTACAATCAATTAGCTTCGAGAGATAAAATTAGTTGTCTTTGAGAAAGAATTTTGTATGCATTTCTTGAGAATTCATAGCAAGGGCTCTTGGTATGGATTCCATCTTATGATCAAGAAAAGTAGCAACCCCATGAATATACAACAATTCTCTCATTATATCTTTGAGGCCTATCATGTTAATTGTCTGATCAATAAAGAGAAATAAAGTCTAGAGTAGAACCTTGATCGCATGATGAACATTAGCCATGTTAGAGGGATCTACTAATTGGTCCAAGTCAATCCTCTCCATCCTTTAAAAATTTGCCAAGTGGCAAAGACCTTGGCAAGAACCCCAGGTGAGGATTGAGGTGACCTTATTTCAAATGAACTTGAAAGCATGGCCATCATATTATTGATTGATGCTGAAGTGACGACCTCAAACCTTGATAATCGATAGAAAATCTAAAGATGAGTGATGACTTGATAGTCAAGGAGGAGTTTTGAAGGTCCAAAGAATTATATCTTGACTTTTCCACTGATGCTTCAAATGTTTGAAGCAATTGGGATGTTTTTGATTGATAGAAGAGCAATTGAGTGATGTCTTAGCTTGATCTTAATCAGTTACAACATTCAAGGATGAAGTCGAGGATGAACAGTCAAAGGGAATAGCTGTAGGGGAAGATATCCTAAGAAGGTTGATAGTGGGACTCATTTTGAATCAAGGATAGAATATTTAGTTAATACCAAGCTTTCTTTCAATATAACTTTAGAACTTAAGATAGAGTCCTATGGTAGCTTTACTAGTAAGACAACCAGACAACCATTGGGATAAAATTCATTTTTTTCTTTTCCTTTGAACAAAAGAATTTCATCTTCTTCTGCATATCATTAATAAAGTAGGAACTTCTCTACTCAAGAGAGGAAGTGATTTCTTCATGCTTATGTGAGTCCTAATCTATTGGTGAGCATTTAGTTGAAAGGATCCATTAATTGTCTTCTTCTTCAAGGTAGAGGATTTAGTCTTAACCTTTATTGGTTGAGTAAGGATACTAGCAAAAAGATATCAAAGGAATATAAAAATAAGCTAATTAGTTTAAAAAATTCAACCATAATATTATCGTTGTGATCCCATTGTAAAACAATAAGTTTAAGTTGTGACCTTGTAAACAACTCTACTGTAATCAAGATGATTATAGTATGGGTCCAAGAGTTCCTTGGAAGTAGATGTAGGTGTAAATAACACCAAACCACTATAAATCTCTTGTGTTTGTTGTGTTTGTCTCTCTTTCTCTCTGCTTTATCTTTACACATTGCTTTGTATTCTTAGCACCACACTCATAGCATATATCCTTGTGCACTATCACTTTGTGAAATTATTTTTAAGTATTGAAATTTTAAGAACCCAATTCATCCCCTCTCCTCTTGGGTTGCCATCTGAGCCAACAATTGGTATCAGAGCTAGTGTTCATCCTTCCTTGATCTAACAATCAAGAGCTAAAGATTCAAATGGCAGCTTAAGCTGATTCTTCTTTTTCTGAGAGACAATCAATAAATCGTTCACCTTTGTTTAATGGCACAAATTACTCATATTGGAAAGCTAATATTGGAAAGCTAGAATGAGGATATTCATTTAAGCTTTAAACTATGATTTATGGAGTGTCATTATCAATGATCCTAACACTCCCATACACTTAGTAGATGAATCCATTATTTCTAAGCCCGAAAGGAATTGGAATGAGAATGATAGAAAAATGACCCAGCTCAATGCCAAGGCCATGAATGTCCTATACTGCTCCTTGGATGCAAATGAATTCAATAGAATATCTACTTGCATCTCAGTCAAGGAGATATGGGATCAGTTGAAAGTTACCCATGAGGGTACCAACCAGGTTAAAGAGTCCAAGATTAATATTCTTGTGCATAAATATGAACTCTTTAACATGGATCAGAATGAGCCATCACTTGCATGTACACTAGATTTACTGATATAGTGAATGAATTAAAAAGTCTTGAAAAGACCTATACTAACTCTGAACTTGTTCAAAAAATTCTTAGGTTCCTTCTAAGACCATGAAAAGCCAAAGTGAGAGCAATCCAAGAAGTCAAAGATCTTAACAGTTTACCTTTGGAGAAGCTCCTTGGATCACTCATGATTCATAAACTTACAATGAAGCAACATCTTGAAGAAGATGTGAAGAAGAAAAGGACTATCGCACTAAAAGCTGCTGAAAAGGAGAAGAGCAGCAGTGATGAAGATGAAGACGATGATGATATCGCTCTCCTAGCAAGAAAGTTCAAGAAATTCATGCAAAGAAGGAGGCCATTTCATAAAAGAAAAATTGGTGTAAAATTGGAAGAAGATAAGAAAAAGGATAAGGAGAAGAAGGATCCTATGATATGCTATGAATGTAAAAGGCTCGAACATTGCAAATCTGAATGTTTTCAGCTCAAAAAGGAAAATAGAAAGAAAAGAAAGCATATGTTGCAACTTAGAGTGACAATGAGGAATCTTCATCCGAAGATGAACAATAAGAAATTGCTAATATATGTCTCATGGCCAATGAAGAAGAGGTATGTTCTGAAAGCCCTACTTATGATTTTACTTTTGATGAACTTTATGATGCTTTCAATGAATTGCTTAATGATTTTAAGGTTTTGAGAATAAAAATAAGGTTTTGAAAACTAAAAATTTAAATCTTCTAAAAAAGAAAGATGAATTTAGCATTGAATTTGAAAAGCTAAAATCTGAAAAGCAAGATTTGAAAAAAGAATAAAAAGTGATTTCTGCTGAAAATTAGAATTTAAAAATAAAGTTAAAAAATATAAGAATATTGTTCATAAATTTACATATAGTTCGAAAAGACTTAATTTACTTTTGAATAATCAAAGAACTGCTTTTGATAAAGCTAGTTTGGGATACAAACCACATAAGAAAAAAATTTGTTAATAATTTCTTTGTTAAGAAATTAGTTAAAATGATATTTTTTATTTTTATTATGGTAAGAAAGATCATAAATCTTATGTTTGCAATCATAAAATATTTCATGCTGATTATAAAGATAAAATGATTTGGGTTCTGAAAGGAACTATATTCGCTGCTACTAACCATAAAGGACCCAAGAAAGCTTGGGTACCTAAACATAAGATGTGATTGCTATGCAGGTGTGCCTTGCAGCCAAATAATTAAAAAGAAATGGTATCTTGACAGCGGCTACTGGATAAAGATCAATTCATCATTTTGAAGTCAAAAGAGGTGGAGTGATGACCTTTGAAGATAATGGTCAAGGCCACATCATGGGTATTGGTAAAATTCAGATCACTCCATCTACTTTTATTAAAAATATTTTATATGTTGATGGCTTGAAACATAATTTAATTAGTATTAGCCAACTATTCGATAAAGGTTTCAAAATATCCTTTAAAGCATCTATCTGCACACTATATAATCCCATTGATAATAGCATTATTTTTGTTGGAAATAGAAATGGTAATGTGTACTTAATCGACTTGGATAATTTATCTACAAGTAACCATTGCCTAATTACTGATAATGTTAAGGTAAATGAGATTGGGTGGCTTTGGCATCGTAGATTAGGTCATACAAGCACACACTTGATTTCAAAATTGCTTAGAATAGATTTGGTTTTAGGTCTTTCAAAATTAGATTTTGAAAATAATAGAGTTTGTGATGCATGTCAATTTAAAAAATAAACTAGAAATTTTTTCAAATCCAAAAATATTGTTTTAACTTTTAGGTCACTCGAGCTACTACACATGGACCTTTTTGGACATACTAGAACTACTAATCTAGGAGAAAAAAAATATAGTCTTGTAATAGTAGATGATTACTCTAGATTCACTTGGGTATTATTTTTAACTCATAAAGATGAGTCTTTCTCTATTTTTTTAAAATTCTTCAAGAAATCACAAATGAGAAAAACACTACCATAGTATCTCTTAGAAGTAATCATGGGACTGAATTTGAAAATTATTTATTTAAAAATTTTTACATTGAAAATGACATCCATTATAATTTTTCAGCACCTAGAATATCTCAATAAAATGGGATGGTAGAAAGAAAAAATAGGACTCTAAAAGATATGGCCCGTACTATGCTATGTGAAAGCCAACTTAAAAAAAAAAGACTCTAGAAGATACGGCCCGTACTATGCTATGTGAAAGCCAACTCCCAAAATATTTCTGGATGAAAGCTATAAACACAACATGTTACATCCTAAATAGAGTCTTGATTAAACTAATTCTTAAGAAAACCCTCTATGAACTATGGCATGATAGGAAACCAAATATTAGCTATTTTCATGCATTTGGTTGTAGATGTTTCATTCATAACAATGAAAAGGATAATCTAGGAAAGTTTGATGCCAAGTCAGATGAAGGTATATTTTGGATATTCTACATCTAGCAAGGCATATAGAGTATTCAATAAGAAGCATTTGATTATAGAAGAGTCAATTCATGTAGTGTTTGATAAGTCTTTAGCATCAAGTTCTAAAAGAAAGATGAGGAAGATACTAATATTCTTGGAAGAGATTTTAAAAAATTAAATGTTGATGTATCTTCATATCATGAACCTGAAGCTAAGGAGGATGACTCACCTAAGAATAATGATGTTGGTACTACTCGTAATGATACAGATCTGCTTAGAGATTGAAGATACTTATGGTTATCCAAAGGACCTAATCATTGGTGATTCATCTCAAGGTATAAGAACTAGATCATCCATGAGAAATATCAATAATCATCTTGCATTTGTGTCTCATATAGAGCCCAAAACAATTGAGAAAGCTAAAAAGGATAATTATTGGATGTTAGCTATGCAAGAAGAACTAAATCAATTCACTAGAAATAAGGTATGGACCTTAGTTGATAGACCCAAAGATTATTCAGTTATAGGATCCAAATGGGTATTTAGAAAAAAACTAGATGAAGATGGTACTGTTGTTAAAAATAAGGCTATACTAGTTGCAAAGGAATATAATCAGGAAGAAGGTATCGATTTTGATGAAACCTTTGCACCTATTGCTAGATTAGAAGCCATAAGGTTGTTACTTGCATTGACATGTTGCATGAATATCAACTTATTTCAAATGGATGTAAAAAGTATATTTTTGAATGGTTTTATAAATAAGAAAGTTTATGTTGAACAACCACCTGGTTTTGAGGATCATGATTTTTTAAATCATACTTTTAAACTACACAAAGCACTTTATGGTTTAAAGCGGGCACCTAGAGCTTGGTATAATAGACTTAGTAAATTTTTGATTGAAAATAATTTTTCTAGAGGTAATGTTGATAAAACCCTATTTTTAAAAAGAAAAAAAAGGATTTATTAGTGGTACAGATTTATGTTGATGATATAGTATTTGGTGCTACTAACAATCTTCTTTGTCAAGATTTTGCTAAGCTAATGCAGGAAGAATTTGAAATAAGCATGATGAAAGAACTGAACTTTTTTCTTGGACTTCAAATCAAACAAGAAAGAGAGGGAATTTTATTAACAAAACAAAGCATACAAAGAAAATTTTTAAGAAGTTTGGTATAAAAATTGTCAAACCTCTTGGCACACCAATGAGTCCATGCAAACTCGACAAAAATGAAGATTGTAAGAAAGTAGATCAAAAGCTTTATAGAGGTATGATTGATTCTGTACTTTATTTAACAGCTAGCAGCCAGATATCATGCTTGTTGTATGTTTATGGGCTAAATATCAATCTGATTCGAGAGAATCTCACTTAATTGTAGTAAAAAGAATTTTTAGATATTTAAGTGGAATAAAAAATGTAGGATTATGGTATTCTAGAGACTCACCAATTGACTTGATTGCATATTCTGATTTTAATTTTGCTGGTTGTAAACTAGATAAAAAAAGCACAAATGGTGCATGCCAATTCTTATGCAGCAGCTTAATCTCTTTGTTTAGCAAAAAGTAAAATTCAATTACATTATCAATTGATGAAGTTGAATATGTTGCAGTTGAAAGTTACTGTACTCAAATTCTTTGGATTCAGCAACAACTTAAAGATTATGGCATCATACTTGATAAAATTTTAATTAGATGTAATAATACTAATGCAATAAACCTTACCAAAAACCCAATTCAACACTCTAAAACTAAACATATAGAAGTTAGACATCATTTCATTAGAGAACATGTTGCTAACCATAATGTTTGTCTTGATTATGTGTGTACTGAAGAAAAATTAGTTGATATATTTACAAAATCCTTAAGTAAAGAGAGATTTTATTATCTTAGAAGAGAATTAAGTATTTTTGATCCATTGGAATATATTTGAAACCCCTAAGAATGATTATCTAAATTTCAATCCATTTTCTTAAAAAAATTCTTATATTTCTAAGAAAAATCATCTAGATGTTTGATTCCTTAATTCTTCATATTTTTTTTAAAAAATTATCTAGAGTTTGATCATGGCTTGATAAGTTTTAGATCCTTAAAACTCTTATTTTCTCATTGAAACTATCGTGGAGCCGACTCTACTGGAGTTGGAGTTGACTCAGAGTCGGAGTTGACTCGGAAGTTTTCAACTCTTTGTTTGCTCATTACAGTCGACTCTAATTATTGTAGGAGCTGACTATATTTTGAACGCTGACTATGTATCGGCTTAGAGCCAACTCTATGCTTTGCAGAAGCCGACTCTAAGTGGTCCTCCTTCACTGTTTCTAGGGCAGAGCCGATACTTTTCCAAACCAAATCAACTCTAAATTGTTCCAAACTCTCTTCTACTCCACTCAAACTTTAAAATTTTTTTGATTTCAACTTTCTTTGATCTCTAATGGCACCCAAACGCCGTGCATTCTTCATTGGAGTTGTCATCACCACTAGGAGACAGTCCGCACAACGTTCGGCAAGGCCACCCTCACCGAACACTCCATCATCCTCTTTCACTTTCACACCGGAGATCATTTCATCTTTACCCTCACCTCGCATCGATTTCTTGGCTGAAAAGGCGATCACAATGGGGAGAAAGGTAGATTTTCACTTTCTTGACTTTGAGGGTTTTGAAATTGAAATACTTTTGAGGAATATGGGATGGAAGAAAGTATGCTCATTAATTGTTCCCACCTATCCTACCCTTGTGAGAGAATTTTATAATAATATTGGTAGAGGAGATGTTGGTTTAGTGAGTTATGTGAGAGGTACCTGAGTTTACATAACCTCTAAAATTTTAAAAAACATTTTAGAAATACCTATTGCTAGTTTTACTGCCACTCACCCTACTAATAGATGTGATGCTTTGTCAAGAATGTTGGAAAGAGAGATCACTGAATTTGAAAAAAAATTGCCAATCAATTAAGTTTGGAGCTAAGATTGTTACATAATATATGTAATAGGATTTTGTTTTTAAAAATTGAAAGATTTAAGTATGTTTCGGAAAGGGATGTGGCAATCATGGATTGTGTGCTGAATGAACATCCAATCAATTTGGTCGGGATGATGATTGGATATATAGCGAAGGTCAAGACCAAGAAGAGATCCATCCAATCCTATGGAATGGTATTAACGTTAGTTTTTAGAAGTCAAAGGGTAGATATCCTAGACAATGAGCCTCAAAAAAAAATTAAGGCACACTGATTATTACAACATTTATACTCTACACTGCATGAGATTCAGAAAGATTAATAGTCAATGGCAAAGAAGGAGACAGAGTGATGTATCTGAGCCAATCAGAGAAGTCAGGATTGATATTGATGATGACATTTAGGAGGTCCTTGGGCTTCAGCACCAGCATATGGACCCTCTACTTTTTGGATCATCTTTTCCTTCACTTGGACCGAGTTTTTCATTAGCATCACATCGACAGCATCTACTGAATCCTTCTCTATTTTTTTGCTGAGCAAGTTGTGTAATTTAAAGAGATAATGAATGTTGCACTTGCCGAGCAAGAGGAGAGAATTAAAAAAAAAAATTGGGATCAGCTTTTGGGGATAAGGCAGCTGTTTACATTTTGAAGGAGAAGGTAGAGAAGATTAAAAAGTCAATCAATACTTCGGCTGATGGTCTGAAATTATAATTGCAAATCATTTTTGATAAAAACAGATGTATTGGTGATGATTCAGACATATACTTCAAGTGTAATGCAGAGCTTTAAGGAAGAATTACTGTAGTTGCTTCCATAGTTGAGAAATTATTAAATAAATTTTTGAACACTCAGAAGCAAGGAATGGGATAAATTTTGAAAGAATTAAAAAGACTTTTGAAGTTTTGAAGTGAAGGTCGCTTCCTTCCTTACAAATCCAGCCAATCCAAACCAATCCAATCCAACCAACCCAACAAATTATCTTAGTGTACTTTTAAAAATCCTTAGTTAGAATCTTATAGTAATCCTAGCTTGTACATAGGATTTCACTAAATGATATGTCATGTTGTTATTTTGTATTTGTTTCATACTATGTTTGTACTTAGCTTTATGGAATTGATGAAGATGTATAAAGTTTTTATATCTAAATGAAAGTTCTTGGATATTTCTGAAATTATTGTCTTCTTATAATATTTGATTCTAGTTTGGTTGAATTGTATTTCATCCTGAGCAAAGACTACCCTATACTTTCTTATTTTTTTGTTGATGATAAAAAAGGAGGAGAGTTGTATATGCATATGCATATTGAAAATAGTATGCACATACATAGGGGGAGCAACTACTCAAGGGGAGCTTAGAACTTATCCAAGTTAAATGATTTGATAATTGAAATTGATTCTTTTGGATTATATGGATAGTTTTTTAATTCATGGAATAGTTGAGCAAAATATTTGAAATAGAGTTATTAAAATTCTGTTGACTATCATTCTAATTGAAAAGTTATTTAAGCTGAAGTTTAAAATTTAATTTTATATGCATATACTTAGTATTTTTGTCATCATCAAAAAGAAAAAGGTTGTTGATCCAATTATTGATTTTGATGAATAACAAAAACCACATGAGTATATTTTTTATGTTACTAATGATTTTGATTAAGTATTTTAGAAATTTAAAATATTTAGTTAATTAAAATCTAAGAAAAATTGAGTTTGATTCCATGTCTAATGTTAAATATAAAGTTTCAGTAATTAGAGCTAACTCTAGAAGTATTACAGCCGACTTCGAAGCGTATCGAAATAGTTTGGCATTTTCGGCACAGATTAGAGCTGACTCATGTAGAGATTAAAGCCGACTCTAATCGAAAGACAAAGAGTCTCATTTTTGCGTTCAATTAGAGCAGACTTTTGCAAAGAATTAGAGCCGACTCTAATAGTTATACAGAGAATAGTTTTTCGGGGCTTTATTAGAGCTGACTCTCGCATTAGCTAGAGCCGACTCTAGCATGAAGAAATGTCAATCCCTCAAAAAGCCAGAGCCGACTCTGGGATAAGCAAAAGTTTTTATTTTGAACATCCCGAGTTATAGCCGACTCCAGGTCTTGTTAGAGCCGACTCTAATCTATCAAAGACGAATTTCAGAAGTGTTAGAGATGACTCCAGAGCTTATCTTTTCTCTAATGAATTTCAACGACTCTTTTCTTTTTCGTGCTAAACACATCCTCAAGTATTTTTAACAGCTAGTTTTCATCTAAAAGTGGATTTTAGAGAAGATTATAAAAGGGAGTCATCTGACCATTTTGAAAAGAATAGAAGTGAAAAATCAAAAAGGAAAAAGCTCAAATTCAAAATCCCTTTGTTCGAAACTGAGTTTAGAGAAATTCAAAGCATTCAAAAGTCAATTTTGAAGGATTTTCATCAAATAAAAAGGAAAGAAGAGAGCCCTAGTTCTTCAAGAGCCTCTACCTCAATGTTTCTTTAAAAGCTTCAATCCTATCTTGAGGAACATCATCTCAGAGAAAAAGAAGAAAAGAAGAAAAGCCCAATTTCAGAAAACTTCTAAATCAGGCTTTTCTATTTCTATCTTGATTATATTGTCTTATTTGCGCATGTGAGAAGCTCTATTTTTGTTGTAACTATTTTTCTATTATTTTGTTGTTTGATTCATTCAGGAGATTGAATCAAGGAAGGCAGGTTAACTTTGTTCAAGCTAGAAAGCTTGGGATAGGTTTTATGCTGGTAAACCTGTAAAAATCGGCTAGGTTCGTTGTGATCCTGTTGTAAACAACAAGTTTGAGTTGTGATCTTATAAAACAACTCTATTGTAATCAGGGTGATTATAGTGTGGGCCCAAGAGTTCCTTAGGAGTGGATGTAGGTGTAGATAACACCGAACCACTATAAATCTCTTGTGTTTATCGTGCTTGTCTCTCTTTCTCTTTGCTTTATCTTTATACATTGTTTGCATCTTAGCACCACACTCATAGCATATATTCTTGTGCACTATCACTTTGTGAAATTATTTTTAAGTGTTAAAATTTTTAAGAACCCAATTTATCCCCTCTTCCCTCCCTCTTGGGTTGCCATTTGGGCCAATAAATTTTTTCTTTGATAAAAGAAAGTCTCATCTTTAGGATGGAGGAAATTGAAGTAATCAGAAATGCCTAACTCAAAAATGAGATTAAGGATGAGAAAGTTCGATCAGTGAATTAGAATTTGATGGATTGCAAAATTTAGAACCCCATGATTATAAAGTGTCTGATACTTTTTCTTGGTTTGATGCACTATTGAAAGATAAGTAAAAGAGTTTGAATATGTCCAAACCCAGAATAAGGATGAAAGATATAAAAGGAGCAAGAAGTAATGAAATAAAAGGAAATGAAAAGGCAAAGCAAGGGCAATACTCATAAAAGGTGAAGATGAGATTGAGGAAGAACGGTACTTATAGAAAATAAGATGTTTATTTAAAATAGAAATTAAAAAGGATTTAAAATAATTATTGAATTTTTAAAAAAGAATGAGATTGTGCTTACCAATAAAGCAAGTCACTACCACTGCGTAAAAACAAAGACAGACTCGCTAGCGTTCTCGTCTCCAAGCCAGTTGCGACTTCTGCTTTACGATTCGTGCTCGCCGCGGGTTCGGCTTGATCTCCGGCGATCTCGGTTGATCCCAGTGCTCTTCTTCCGTCTGATTTTCCTTGTGCCTGTCTCTGTCGGCTCCTATGGCGGCGGATAGAGCTCAGGATGCTCCTAAGGCCTGGAGCAAGGGGCCGGCTTCGGGGTTTGAATGGGTGTCCTCTTCCCCGTCACCGGCAAAGATTGTTGAACTAGAGGGATGCTTCCCAGACGTCGTCCAAATTCCTTCCGCGTTGCTGCACTCGTCTAGTGCTTGCTGGAAGGAGAGAGCCATTATAGCTCGGACGTTCCACCGTTGGATTCCACTGGAAGCCTTCATCCGGGAATTCAGGCGCACGGGCATCTCCGGTGAAATCCATCCAGTATGTCTTGCTCACCGATGCTTTATTTTCCGGTTTGAGCACTCTGGTGACAAGGAATTGGTGCTAGCTTGCCCGTGGGTTGTCAATGGGGAGCCTGTAGCTATGGAGAATTGGCGCCCTGAGTTTATTACGGCCAGCAACTCAGTCTCCTCGGTCCTCCTCTGGGTTTGCCTGCCTGCTCTGCCCTTGGAGTTCTGGAGTGAAGCAGTGCTTGAAGCTATCCTGGCGCCGGCAGGTCAGTTCGTCTTCTCTGATCCAGCCACTCAGTCTTTGTCCAGGGGCGCATTTGCCAGAGCTTGCCTCATAGTGGATCTTCGGCGACCACTCCGGCCTGGTGTGAGAGTTCAGGGTTCGGCCTCTCCATTCTGTCAGCAATTCCAGTATGAGCACTTGGCTGGAATCTGCCCCTGCTGCGGTTCTCTTCATCTCTCTAGCCCCTGTTCCATGTCGTCCGAGTCTTTGGATGCTGAGCAGGCTTCGTCGGGACAGTTGTTTGGCCCCTAGATGTCAGCTTCTCGTCATCGTATTTCCTCTACTTTCGTGAGAAAGGAAGCTGTGCAAGCTACTGGGTCCCCCCCTGTTGTCCCGGTTCCCCCTTCGTCTGCAGCAGTGAGGAATGGAGCTTCGGCTAATGGGTGGTCTTCTCCTGGCAAGATGGCTCGTCGGTGCTCCCTCAAGGCTGACAAGGTCTGTGACGGTGTCGCAGTGGCCCCAGGGCAGTTCTCGGGTGGTTTGGAAGTATCAAGGAAAGCTAAAGCTGATAAATCTTCAAGGAAAGCTGCTTCTGATGGTGTGCCGGCTGGGAGCTCCCGTGCCGGTTTGGATGCTACAGGGAATTCTAAAGATCAGATACCTGCTGCCTCTTATAAGGCGACTTCTGAACCTCAGTTACTGAAATTAAAGCATCCTTTTGCCCTCCTAGATATGGGCAATGTGGATTGTGGGCCAGTGGCCAGGATGGATGCTAATCCGGGTCCTTCCAAGCGGGCTAGGCTGGAGGAATCCCTTCACATGCGATCTACTTCTAAAAATGGGAATAGGAAAGGGAAGGGTAGCTATTCTATGTCCAAGGACATGAAGACGATGCTATCCACTTCTGATCCTCTAATCCCGGGCAAGGATCCTATCAATTTGGTTGGAGGGCCAGATAAGGCCTCTTGTAGTCAAGTCACTGATTGTGGTGTGAACTTGGGTCAGTCATCTAAGGGCGAGATCCGTCACCATGATTCAATCCTAGTCTGCCTCAAGTCGGCTATTATGTATCAGTCCATGGAATCAGCTCTCCCTGTTGCAGAATCCCGGTCTTCGGATTCTATGTCTGAGGCAGGTTCCCATGGGGTTGACAATATCCAGCTGGATTACACTACCCAGACGGTAGTGAATGATATGATGTCTATTGGGCATTCTTCTGACCAGGCTATGGTGGATGACCAGGGTGGGTCCCACCCTCCCCCCTTTACCAAATGAAAATCCTTATTTGGAATGTCAGAGGAGCTCGAAAACCTTCTTTTCGATCCTCCTTTGGTAGACTGATGCAGATATACAATTGTGATATATGTATTCTTCTGGAGACCCGGTTATCGGGGGATAGTCTAGTCCGGTTTCGCAGACAGGCTTCCAGAACGTGGTCCTCTTATGCTGTGGAGTCTAGTGGCCTATCTGGTGGGATGGTGGCATTCTGGAGGCATTCTTCGATTACAGTGACGCTTTTCACTAGTGTAATCAGCAGATCGTTCTTTTTGTTTCTGAGGGCTCGTCCAACCCTTGGCTCTTATTGGGAGTTTATGCTAGTACAGATTTCAGGGAATGGCATGCTCTATGGGCTGAGAGTCTCTCTCTTCTTGATCAAGGCATTCCTGCTATCATGGCTGGGGACTTTAATTGTATTACTGCTGCTAATGAAAGCGTGGCGGTAGGCGGGTTATGGAGTCACATGCTATATCGGAGTTTAGATCCTTCATATCCTCAGCTAGTCTGATGGACCTCGGTTTCTCGGGATCCCAATTTACCTGGTGTAACAATCGCCAGGGGTCGGCTAGAGTTTGGGAAAGACTGGATAGAGCCTTGGCCATTGTTTAATGGACTCAGATGTTCCCCTCTGCTAATGTCACTCACCTGCCTCACATTGCCTTCGATCACTGTCCTATCTTGATCTCTACTGTCACTGATTCTCTGCGGCAGCATCAGTTTAGATTTGAGCTTCTGGACTTCCTACCCCTCGGCTCGGTCTATTGTTATTAGGTTTGGCATTTACCGATGCATGGTAATGCAACCTATCGTCTCTAGGCAGCTTGAGTTGGTTAGACGTCACCTTATGAGATGGAGTAGAGTTGAGGTTGGGAACCTTGTGAGAAACATCGAGCAGGTGGAAGCTGACATTGTTGTCCTTCAGGATAGGGAGGATCGGGATGGTTGTCTCCCTGATCCTGATCTCTTCACTCTTCGATCCAAGCTTGCTCTTCATCACTCTTTGCTTCTGCAGTAGGAGTCCTACTGGAGACAGTGATCTAGAGTTCAGTGGCTTCGGGAGGGGGATCGGAACACCAGATTCTTTCATCAGGCTACCCTGAAGAGAAGGGCAGCCACAGGATTCGGCGGTTGATTGATGAGGAGGGGAATTCTCAGGAGGATGTCGTAAGCATCCGGGATCATTTGCTTCAGTTCTTTCAATCTAGATGGACGGAGATTTCAGGTAGGGGAGCTTCTGTCTTCCCGGTTTCTTCTGTGGTTAAGGTCTCTGCTCTT
Organism: Calamus simplicifolius; assembly: GCA_900491605.1. NCBI lineage: Eukaryota > Viridiplantae > Streptophyta > Magnoliopsida > Arecales > Arecaceae > Calamus > Calamus simplicifolius. Next base: position 476,890 of record UESW01004523.1, read on the forward strand.
CAACAACCTGCTGACCTGGCCGATCAGTGCTGATGAGATTCGCTTGGCCTTATGGGATCTTGGGCCTGATAAGGCGCCAGGACCGGATGGTTTTCCACCATTATTCTTCAGGCATTATTGGGATATTGTTGGTCAGGAGGTCACCCAGGCTATCAGAGTGCTTTCCTATCAAAAGCCATTCCTATGATTGGAACCGGACGCTCATCACACTGGTGCCGAAGCATTCTGATGCCTCTTCCCCTCATCACTTCGACCGATAGTCTTTGCACTACCTTATACAAGGTATGTGCGCGACTTCTAGTGTCCCGTCTGGGTGGTTATTCCTCAGCTTATCTCTTCTGAACAGGGGGCTTTCATAGAGGTCGGAGTATTTCTGATAATGTTTCATTGCCCAGGAGTTTATGCATGATCTACAGAGAGCCCCGGTTAGGCAGTGCCTTATGGCTGTAAAGCTAGATATGGAGCGAGCCTATGACAGGATGAGTTGGGTCTTTCTACAGCAAACCCTGTTTGAGTTTGGTTTCCATGAGTTGTTTATAGACTGGATCATGGCCTGTATCCGGCAGCCATCATTCTCTCTGTTAGTCAACGGTGTGCAGACCACTTCTTTCCAGTCTACTGTGGGTCTGAGGCAGGGATGCCTTTATCCCCATTTCTGTTTATTCTTGCTGCGGACCATCTTTCTCGTGCTTTTCATCAGGCTCAGCTGGATGGTCGGATAGCCCCCTTTATGGCTGCTTCCTCGGGCCTGCTGTCTCCATCTTCTTTTTGCGACGACTGTATTCTTTTGGGCCAGGCCTCTCTATATAATGCTGTTAGTTTTGCTTCTATCATTCAGTGCTATTGTCATGCTTCTGGCCAGAAGATCAATGTTGACAAGTCCATGATCTGCTTCAGCCCTAAGACCAGGACTGCTAGGAATGCTATACATCAGGCCCTGGGTATCTTTAATAAGACTGATGAGCTATCTTATTTGGGGATCCCTCTCTTGGGTAGACGTCCGCGTATTAGTGATTATACTATACTGAGCGATGTATTCGTGATCGGTTGGATGGATGGCAGGTGACCGGGTTATCTATGATGGCGAGGATCACTCTTATTCGCTCTGTCCTTTTGTCTCTACCTATGTATCTTCTATCTAATGCAGCAGTCCCCATTACTTGCCTGCGGAGGATTGAGCATTGTTTTCGGGACTTTCTATGGGCCTCTATGCAGGACGGTCACGGTATTCACCTTCTGGCTTGGGAGTCCATTTGTATGCCTTTGAATGAAGGTGGTCTGGGATCCAGTCTCTGATTGCTAGGAGAGAGGCATTGTTGGCCAGGCACGCCTCGAGATTTATTTTTGATCCTCATTGTCTCTGGAGCTCCTTCATGCGAGCTAGGTATGGTGTTTGGTCTACTTCCATGGACTTGTTACCTACTCGGGGGCACTCTTTCTTCTGGAAGGAGGTCTGTAGACATGCTCCGACTATCCTGAACAATGTATCTTGGGTGATTGTGATGGATCGTCGGTGAATGTTGCTCACGATATTTGGATTTTGGATCTTTCCCTCTCCCGTTGGCCATCATTCATTAGCATGGATGTCCAGCCCGACATGCGGGTTCGGGAGCTCATCATTCAGGACTCTTTCACTTGGGACATCTCGGCGGTGACCATGTTATTTGGGATAGAGCTTGCTCGACGGATTCTTTCTATTCCTATTATCCCGAGGCCCTCACCAGACACTAGATTATGGCGGAGATCCTATCTCTCGTGGGCTCCTCTTAAGATCTTATCAAGGAGTTCAAAACTCAGCCCCAGGAATCGAGGGATGCTGCCTGGATCTGGAAGCTCCCCATTCATCCTAGGGTTCAGTTATTTATATGAAAGATTTTGTGGCTTTCCAGAAGGGGTGTCCCGGTGGTGGCAACTTGCGCTCTGTGGTGAGGAGGAGGAGACTACTAGCCATGCGATCCTTACATGCCCCAGATGTAGATGGATTTGGTTGAGGGTGGGTTATAGATGCAGAGTGGACGGGTCAGGTTCTTCATGTTTCCTTTCCTTGATGCCCTTCGGAGTTCCACCCGACAGCGGAGTATTCTTTGGGCTATTACGGACCTATCAGATTTGGCTGTCACGGAACCAGCTTATTTTCACTGATGATCCCTTCTCTCCTCACAGATTAGAGCAAAAGATAAATCTATAGTTGCTGAAAGTGCACTTCTAATCAATGGGATTGATTTATGCAACCCTGGCCTCTGGGGATCCCCTGTTGCTCCGGCAGCGAACCGTCGTACGGTTTTCATATCTGGGAGCCTCCCCTCCAGGGTTTGTTAAAATCAACTTTGATAGAAGTGTACGGGGAAGACTAGCTGGATCTGCTTTTATTATTTGAGGGACTGATGGAGCTCTACTATCGGTAGGGGGTTTGCTTCCTTAGATTGCTCTGTCCCTATGGCGGAGCTTTATGCTGTGTGGGCTAGTATCTCCCACGCCGTTCGGAGGCTCCATGCTCATAGCCTGTTCATTGAAGGGGATTCTCTTTCTGTCGTTCAGTGGATTCAGGCGGGAGATGGTGACCATTCTTCATCCAATCCCCTTCTTCGTGATATCGATTCTGAGTCAAGCCCATAGAGTTCACATCCGGCACATCTATCAGAAAGCTAATTCTGCGGCTGACTGGGTTGCGGCGGTGGTGGCTCATCATTCGGGTTTTTGGACATGTAATCAGGGCAACTCCTGTCCTGTTGTTCTTAAGCAGATTTTATACTCTGATATGTCTGGGCTGACTCGCACAAAGTTAGTGTGATCGTCCGCTTGTACAAAAAAAAAAAAAAGCAAGTCACTATGATGGTGACATGGATCAAGCTCTTGGCAAAAGAAAGCTAGTGGGATAAAGAAGCTGAAGGATTATATCATGGTACATTAAATGATGAATTTCAATGGTTGCTATAAAATTTGAAGATAGCAATAAAAATATATAGCTTACATCTTTTCACCTTCTTGCTCGTTGCCTAGTACGATGTGAAGGCTATTATTTACACCATATCTCCACTAATGATCATCTTATCTAATGGCATCATGAACATGCATTATAATGGATTACATTAATACATGATAGTTACTAGCTAAGACATCAACTATATTGCAAATGTAAAGCGAATGACTTCTAAGCCTAGCTGGAAGAATGCCAGTGGTGATAATAGAATGGATTAAATAAGCTAATTGGTTTGGATAGCACAGTGCACGAAAATTTTAAAGATTGAGAGATTTTATTTCAAGATAGCTTATATGATCAGACCCATCAAAAAGCTATTTATAAGATTATATAAAAAAAATCAGTTAGATAGTAGAGTAATGATCTAGTGATATTAGAGTGGATGAGTTTCATCACTGTAGGCAGCATGTTGCATTGGTTATCTCTGAAGGAACGTCGGCCCCTTGGCTTCTGTCTGGTATCTATGCCAGTACTAATTTTTAGGACCACCGTATTCTTTGGGACGAGGTTCGGTCCCTGCTTTCTCAGGGCATTCCTTCCTTGGTAGCTGGGGACTTCAATTGCATTATTAGTGCCAATGAAAAGAGAGGCGGTAGACAGTTTATGGAGTCTACGGGCAGTTCTGAGTTTCGATCATTCATAGCACCGCCAATCTTTTGGACCTGGGATTTCAGGGATCCCGGTACACTTGGTGCACAACCGCCAGGGCTCTGCTAGAGTTTGGGAAAGGCTGATCGTGTTTTGGCCACAAACAATTGGATCAGCTTTTCCCATCTACTACTGTTACACACCTATCCAGAATTACCTCTGACCATTGTCCTATTCTTATTGACACTGAGGTGGTTGTTCAGCGGATGGGTCAGTTTAAATTTAAGAAATTATGGACCTCTTATTCACTGCCAGAACATTAATATCTGAGGTATGGCATCTTCCTGTCAGAGGCAATGCCATATAGAATGTCTCGGCATCTGGAAATAGTGAGGCGCAGGCTGTCCAGATGGAATAGGGAGGTGGTGGGTGACATTTTTCGGAAAATTGAGGAGGTGGAGAGCATTATTGCTTCTATCCAAGAGAAGGAAGATCGGCTTGGTTGTCTTCATGATTCTGACTTATCTTCTCTTAGGTCCAGTCTTGCTCTCCATCACTCCCTTCTTCGACAGCAGGAGGTCTATTGGAGACAAAGATCCCGTATTCAGTGGATCAAGGAGGGTGACCGGAATACTAGATTTTTTCATCAGGCACCTTAAAATGACGTGCTTCTAATCGAATTAGGAGGCTCTTTGATGATGAGGGGAATGTCCAGGAGAGCTCGCAGGGTATCAGGGATCAGCTTCTTCAATTCTTCCAATCTCGCTGGACTGAGTCTTTCGAGGATGGGTCCTTTGTATCCCTGTGGCGGCTCATCTTAAGGTCACTGATGAGGAAAATGATTTTCTTACCAGACCTGTTAATGCTGAGGAGATTCGGTTAGCCCTATGGAACCTCGGTCCGGATAAGGCCCCGGGGCCTGATGGGTTTCCTCCATTTTTCTTCCTCATTATTGGGCTATTGTGTCTTAGGATGTGGTGCAGGCTATCCAGTTAGTTTTTCAGACCAGATCTATTCCTACTGACTAGAATAGGACTCTTGTTACCCTAGTGCCGAAACAGACTGATGCTTCATTGCCGCACCATTTTCAGCCTATCAGCCTCTATACCACCCTTTATAAGATCTGTGCCCGGCTATTGGTCTCCAGGTTGAGGAGGGTGGTCCCTCGCCTTAGTTCTCTTGAGCAGGGGGCGTTCCTCACTGGTCGGTGTATCTCCGATAATGTTCTGCTTGCTCAAGAGGTTATGCATGATATTCTCAGAGCCCTTGCTCGCCAGTGCCTGATGGTTGTTAAGCTGGACATGGTGAGGGCTTATGATAAAGTCAGATGGGATTTCTTGTTCCGCTCACTTCAGGAGTTTGGGTTTGATGAGTTGTTCATTGTATGGATCATGGCCTGTATTCATTGACCCTCCTTCTCCATCATTGTTAATGGTGGTCGGTCGGACTATTTCCACTCTGAGGTGGGTCTTAGACAGGGATGCCCGCTGTCGCCTTTCTTATTCATCCTCAGCGCTGATGCTTTATCTAGGGCTCTTCATCAGCTCAGCAGACTTCTTATTTAGCTCCTTACAGTGTGGGCCCCCAAGGGCCCGTGTTATCTCATCTTTTATTTGCTGATGACTGTATATTGTTGGGGAGGGCTACTGCTAGTAATGCTACTGCTTTTGTTTTAGTACTCCAGTCTTACTGTAGGCCTCTGGTCAGAAGGTTAATACAGATAAATCCATGATCAGTTTCAGTCTGAGACCAATTCTTCTACGAGGGATTATATTATCCATATAATGGGTATAGTTCATCAGGCTGATCACTATCTTATTTGGGTGTTCCTATAACGGGGAGACGGCCGCGGATCTCTAACTTTTGTGATTTGGAGCGCCATGTTTATGATAGATTGGATGGGTGGTAAGTCACTGGGTTATCTATGATGGCTAGGCTCACTCTCATCCGATCAGTGCTCACTGCTCTCCCTCTCTACATCCTTTCTAACGTAGCCATTCCGATGACATGTTTGAGGAGGATGGAGAGGTGGTTTAGAGATTTCCTCTGGGGTTCTAGGCAGGATAGCAATGGGCTCCACTTGGTGGCTTGGGATTCTGTGTGTACGCCGATCTCGGAGGGGGGGCTTGGGATACATCCCTTATAGCGAGAAGGGAGGCGCTGATTGCTAGGCACGCTACGAGATTCTTGCTAGATCCTGATTGTCTATGGAGCTTATTTATGTGCCAAATATGATGATGGACCACCCATACTCCATCTCAGTCTTTCCGTGGCTACTCTTTCTTCTGGAAGGAGGTTTGCCATCATGCGTCGACTGTGCTTCCACATACTTCTTGATGATCGATGATAGAGCGTCAGTTGATGTCCTTCGGGATACGTGGTTGGTTGATGTTCCTTTGGCCCGATGGCCCACTTTTGTCAGTATTGATATCCCCAGTGGATTGAGAGTCTCTGACCTTATTGTTCAGAATCACAGGGCCTGCATTCTTCTCTCATAACCACTCTGTTTGGTGCTGATCTGCATCGACGCATTCTCTCCATTCCCCTCCTTTCGGATCACACTTTGGACACTAGATTATGGAGGCGATCCTGCTTGACTAGGCCTCCGATCAGGGATCTCATGCGGACTTTAGGTCGTAGGCCAGCCGGACTATGGATGCGTCTTGGATTTGGAGGCTCCCCATCCACCCGCGAGTTCGGCTATTTATCTAGAAGGTGGCTTGGGCTTGTCTTCCTACTTGCTCCCTCTTCTCTAGGAGGGGCATGGAGATCCAGCCTACTTGCCCGTTATATGGTGCTGAGGAGGAGACGATTGACCATGCCATTTTCACTTGCACTAGAGCGAGATTGACTTGGTAGATCGCGGGCTACGGTTCGCGGAATGCGCATAGTGCCCTGTCTTGTACCTCCCTTCTGGCTTTTTGCGATAGGATATGAGGAGGGATACTGATCGACTGAACTCTGAGCTGCCTATCTGGCTTATCAGTCTGGTTGTCTCGGAACCGGCATATTTTTACTGCTGTGGTTGACCCTCCCCATCGGATTGTTAGGAGCCATGTCCCTTTCTGCTGAGTACTATCCATCAGTCTACCTTGGACTCTGACAGCCCTAGCTTCTGGATTCTCCTGCTCCTTTGCAGCGCACCGGGGTACGGTCTACATCTCTGGGAACCCCCCCATAGGGATTGTCAAAGTCAATTTTGATGGTAGTGTTCAAGGTGACGGGATCGGCTTTTGTCATCCGTGGTTCTAAAGGCTTGATGATGGCGGCTGGTGGGTTTGGACTTTTGATTTATCTGTGCCGTCTGCGGAGCTGCACACTGCGTGGGCTGGTATCTCCTATGCTATACGCGGCTTGGGCATTCGTAGGCTCATCATTGAGGGTGACTCCACTACGGTTGTTCGATGGCTCCAACAGGATCTGCGCGACCCGCTTTCTACCAACCCTCTGGTTAGCGATATTCGGTCTATGCTTCGGCAGGTTGATTCTGTTCAGATTCGGCATATATACCGGAAAGCTAACTCTGCCACCGACTGGGTAGCTGTCCGGTCGCCCATCATTCTGATCCTTGGTATTGGTTACCAGGTGACTCTTGCCCGGTGGTGCTCTCTCAAATCCTGTACTTTGATATATCGGCTTGACTCACCCTAAATGATATGAATGGCCCGTTTGTAACAAAAAAAAAAAAAAAAACCATGCCATAAAAATTGTAGTGCAAAAAAATTGTGATTAACATAAAATTATATGCATAATTGAATTATTAAAAGTGTGGTTGCCATTTAATTATATAAAGCTAGTCAAGAGTTTCATGCAAAAAATTTCTATGTATCAATTAAACTAGTTTATTTATCTTTATTTTTTAATATTTAAATTCAATTTAACCTTTCCCAACTCGGCTCCTATAACCCTACATCCAATATAACCCTATTTATCTACCTTAAAACTTAGTGTGGATATATAAAGGTTGGCGTCTTTCCTCAGCCCTGACTTCCGTCTCGCCCGGCCGATTCCTAAAACTTGAAACTTCGAAAAAAAATGCCGTCTTTCTCCAACCGGGGGAGATTCCAAATCCATCTCTTCTTCCTATCCACCAGCGGCGGCGGGAGCAGCGGTGCCACTGGCGGCGCCACCGCTTCCACCGCCCGGTGGATGTCCCAGTCGACGTCGCTCCCCCGGAAGCTCCAGCGTGTACGCGACCACGCGTTCGACGATTTGATGGAGATACAAAAGAAGGTCCGTCGCGCCCTCGGCCTCCAGGAGATCATCCTCTCCCACCCGGGCTCCGCCCTCCCCGTCTCCCGTCTCGGAACCCTCGCCCGCCGCAACCTTGGCCTTACCCCGCACGACGCCGGCCGCTTCCTCCTCCGCCACCCCCACGCCTTCCACGTCTTTGATCACCCCGTGCAGCGCGTCCTCTGGGCCCGCCTCACCCCTCGGGCAGCCGCCCAGCTCCGCCTCGAGTCCGCCGCCATCTCTGCCGCCCTCCCGGCCGCCGTCCTCCGCCTCCACAAGCTCCTCCTTCTGGCCACCCCCTTCCGCCGCCTCCGCCTCGAGCACCTCCGCCTCGCCCGCCGCGACCTCGGCTTCCCGGACGACTTCGAGCAATCCGTCGTCCTCGCCCACCCCTCCTCCTTCCGCCTTGTCTCCTCCTCCGAGGACCCCCGCTCCAAATTCGTCGAGGCTGTCGAGATCTCCGACCCCCCTGCCGACCTCACCGTCTGTGCCATCGAGCGTGCACGCGAGTGCGAGTACCGCGCCCGCGGCGCCGACGCCGAGGACTCTCGCTTCGCCTTTATAATCAACTTCCCTCCGGGTTTCAAGATCGGCAAATATTACCGCATTGCCGTCTGGAAGTGGCAGCGGCTGCCGTATTGGTCCCCCTACGAGGACGTCTCCGGCTACGACCTCCGGTCGCTCGAGGCGCAGCGCCGGATGGAGAAGCGGGCGGTCGCCATGATACATGAATTGCTGTCGCTGACGGTGGAGAAGCGATGACGCTGGAGAGGATCGCGCAGTTTCGGCAGGCGATGGGGCTGCCGAAGAAGCTCAAGGAGTTCTTGCTGCAGCACCAGGGGATATTCTACATTTCAACCAGGGGAAACCAGGGGAAGTTGCATACAGTGTTCTTGAGGGAGGCATACCGGAAGGGGGAGCTGGTGGAGCCGAACGACATTTATCTGGCGAGAAAGAGGCTTGCGGAGCTGTTGCTGATGAGCCCCAAAAAGGCTAATTTTGATAGGATGCTGACGAGTCTTGGGAGGGTGGAGATGGGTTTGGCATTGGTGGTGATGGTGTCGGCAGGGAGTTCTTTGGGGATCAGGATGGTGGAGAAAGTGAAGACGAGGGAAGCAGCAGCGGTTCTGATTCAGGTGTCGAGTCTCAGCTTGTTGTCTGAAACACTGGATTATATGTGGGTTGAAGATTACTTGATGGAGGACTTTGATGTCTTGAATTGCGGTATCAGAGCATTTGAAGATGTTTATTGTTTGATAAGTATTATCACTGGACAATCAGATGGGATTGAAAGAATGAATCTTTGATGGCAATTTGTCTACTCAAGTTCGAACAGAATCAACAAGTATAAAAGTTGTAGGCTTGGAGCAAGTCTGTGATTAGATAAGGAACTGATGCCTCCTGCCCTGGGTGTATGGTCTTGCACATGATAAGTTATTTGAAATGACTAGATATCTCTTTTGCTTGAGCTAAAGTTGATAAAAACTTGCAAAGAAGATAAGTGATTTCAGCGGATGCAGAGGTTATTGGAACCATTTCTGGTTGAGTCGTATTTATCTCTGATGCTGACAGAGTGTTATTGTAAGTTTACTGTGATATGGAAAAATACATTCTCTCCTAATTTATTTATTTTGATAGGTTTACATTGCCTATTCACTTTTACAATTTTGTAGTATTCATCATTCCTTTGTAACTGAAATTTTTCTCCATTCCTAACACTACTTGGTGAAGGAAAATAGTTAATTTGCTTATTTTGCATTTTTGTTTTGAAAGAATCTGATCTTTTAAATTCCCATCACATCTGTTTGTATGCTATTCATCTAAAGTATTTCTTACACCTGTACTATTTCTCTTTATGAAATTTTAGATTGCTTAGTAATCTGAAACCTCTACTTTGTTTGAAAACTAGACACTTTTTCTAGAACCAGCCACTTAAAATTCTCTATAACTCAATCATCTTTGTAATAGCATGTGCATGGAACAAAGCATGTCTTCTTCCAAAGCTAATTCATTGATGCAGTATGTGGACAGTAGATAAAATGAGCATCAAGTCCCCAAGAATAGGTACTAATTATCCAACTAGTGCACGAAATGAATTATGATCAAATTTGAAATGTTCTTCAAGATCTTTTCTTCCTTTTCTTTGACCTGTGAGAATTGTGAGGGGAGGGTGTAGGATGGTGAGCGCAAGAGAGAGACTGAAATTTGCCCAAAGTACCAAATGTCATGCTCTTGCGCAAGCCAATTCGTTCTTATCTTTGCATTGGATATTGATGACGCCAAGTCACTTTCTTCAAGTGTTGGAAGACGGACGTCTTTTTTTCTGGACCCCTGCAAGAAAAGTCTCCGAAGACCGGATGCTCCGATGGGGACCCTCCGATGCTCAAGTTAGTTACTTGGATCAGACAAAAACTGCTCACAGAAGGGAGCTGACACAGTTAGGGTTTCAGCTAGTAGGAAAAATAGAAAACCAGAGTTCGAGCTCCTACTTACAGCGCGGGCGCGTGCTTTATACCTGTTCGAATGTCCATCTTTCTGTTCCAGAAGATTGCTGTCGTACCGTCACTGTGCGCGCCGAAGGCGTCCCGCGTTACCTGTCAATATGGCTTTACAGGTGTCTAGTAGCCACGGTTGCATTTGGTGCGCGCGTTGCTTGAATGACCGCGCACAGTTGCAAGTGCTAGTGAATCGTACTTTGTAACGGGGCACAGTCATGCACAGTGACACATGCAATGTACCATACGCCATTATGAGGTATGGCCGCAAGCAGCCACAGGCGCACGACGAGTCACGTGGGTTCGCCAGGTGGCCCGAAGTTCGTTTGGTTCGAAGGCTGGTTCACGTACTGAACGTTGATAATGCCTGCGCACCCCGAGACCGGAGGGGGTCTCGAGGTTGAGATGTAGTGACTTCTCCCCGAGACCGGAGGGGGTCTTGGGGGTGAGATGATGCTTGTGTACCCCGAGACGGAGGGGGTCTCAGGGTTGAGATGCGGTGACCTCACCCCGAGACCGGAGGGGGTCTCGGGGGTGAGATGATGCTTGTGCACCCCGAGACCGGAGGGGGTTTTGGGGTCGAGATATGGTGACCTCACTCCGAGACCGGAGGGGGTCTCGGGGGTGAGATGATGCTTGTGTACCCCGAGACCGGAGGGGGGTCTCGGATCGAGATATGGTGACCTCATCCCGAGACCGGAGGGGGTCTCGGGTTGAGATATAGTGACCTCTCCCGAGACCGAAGGGGGTCTCGGGGGTGAGATGATGCTTGTGCACCTCGAGACCGGAGGGGGTCTCGGGGTCGAGATATGCTGACCTCACCCCGAGACCGGAGGGGGTCTCGGGGGTGAGATGATGCTTGTGTACCCCGAGACCGGAGGAGGATCTCAGGGTCGAGATATGGTGACCTTACCCCGAGACCGGAGGGGGTCTCGGGGTGAGATGATGCTTGTGCACCCCGAGACCGGAGGGGGTCTCGGGGTGGAGATATGGTGACCTCACCCCGAGACCGGAGGGGGTTTCGGGGGTGAGATGATGCTTGTGCACCCGAGATCGGAGGGGGTCTCGGGGTCGAGATGCGGTGACCTTATCCCGAGACCGGAGGGGGTCTCGGGGTGAGATGATGCTTGTGCACCCTAAGACCGGAGGGGGGTCTCGGGATCGAGATGCGGTGACCTCACCCCAAGACCGGAGGGGATCTCGGGGGTGAGATGATGCTTGTGCACCCCGAGACCGGAGGGGGGTCTCGGGGTCGAGATATGGTAACCTCACCCCAAGATCGAAGGGGGTTCGGGGGTGAGATGATGCTTGTGCACCCCTAGACCGAAGGGGGTCTCGAGGTTGAGATATAGTGACCTCTCCCCGAGATCGGAGGGGGTCTCGGGGGTGAGATGATGCTTGTGTACCCCGAGACCGGAGGGGGTCTCGGGGGTGAGATGATGCTTGTGCACCCCGAGACCGGAGGGGGTCTTGGGGTCGAGATATGGTGACCTCACCCCAAGACCGAGGGGGTCTCGGGGGTGAGATGATGCTTGTGCACCCCGGGACCGGAGGGGGTCTCGGGGTCGAGATATGGTGACCTCTGTTAGCTGCTGTTACCATTTATTCTAACGGCGCTGGATCAGCTACATCAGATGCCCCCTCACCCCTGAGGCGAAGCGGGCCCCACTGGCAAGGCGAAAGGGGTGCTACCTCCTACGTGGCTGATCCATGTCCACATCTCTATGCGGACGGCATGGGGAATGTGAAAAGGCGGCCGCTTCGTACACTGAGCCCGCCATGATCGACCTCGAGGCGAGGTTAACTCTTCGAAGTCCGCATGGAAAGCTGCATCATCATTACCTCTCATAGCGGCGACGTCAGCGAAGTCCCATCATTGGCCGGAGGCGTATCGTATCACGCGCTGGGCAACCATTGAGGCGAGCCAGCCTATGGTGGGTCCATGTGGCTGATGAGACGAGGTGGGACAATTTGAAAACCCAATAAAACTCGAATGGGGGGTTGAATCTGGCCACACTACCGCTGCCATCGTCGTCTTCCTCTGAGCCTCTGCGTCTTGGTCTCCCCTGTAATCCGAGAACTTGCGCTTAGCTTCCCTTCCTTCAGGTCAGTTTTTTGTCCATTCTAGACTCCTCCATCCTTTTTTTATCCATGAGTTCCCCATTTTGGACCTCGGAGGACGATTCGGAGAATCGTTCTCCCTCACTGCGCCTCTCCTGTACCTTCCCCCTCTCCTCCACTTTAGTGGTCCATTGATTCAGAGGACCGCGTCCCTCTGGCCCAGCGACGGGTCACTGGTAGGGCTCCATCGAGGAGCCGCCGTTCAGAGGCCGGCACCTCCTCGAGGGTGGAGGGTCCCCGGAGGGGACCGCCTCCACGGTAACAGCCAGGATTTGGCAAAAATCCGGGTCTATTACCAATTTCCTGGGATGTTGAGCTTTTCCTGCTGACTCCCGATGATAGAGTCATCTCATCCCGACCCGGCCGAGTGGCCCTTTACGAGATTTTCCTGAAGGCAGGTCTCCGTCCACCCTTTCCTTCCTTTTTCATCAACCTTCTTGAATACTACTCCTTGACTCCTTCCCAGTTGGTCCCAAATTCCTATCGGGTCATTAGCGCCTTTGTTATTCTCTGTCATCGTCTTGGCATCACCCCCCGAATCTCCCTTTTCGGTCTTTTTATATCCTCCGGTCCCAGAAGGGTTGGTGGCTATTCCAGCCCAAACCCAACCGGGTCCTCAAGCTTTTCCTTCCTTCTTCAATTAAGGGATGAAAATCCCGGTTCTTTTTTGCTGGCCTAGACCAAGTCAGGCCCCGGTGGGGAGACCCCGACCTTCGAGGCAACACGAACTCCGCCGTCCACCTTGGAGACCGGGAAGCATTGGGTCAATTGTTGGCTACCGAGATCCCTCGGTACGCCCTGCTCCTGACGGAAGATAACCTCCAGTCGGCGGGTCTTATCTCCCACCGGGGTAAGCCATTTCCACACTTAGCCAAAGTTTTGCTTGCTTCTCTTTTTTTTTTTTTTGACCTTGACCGATATCATGCAGCCATGAAGATATCGACACACAGACTCCTGAAGGCCATCTCCAAGAAGAGGGCCCGGGAAGGGCCGAGTGAAGGCCAGCAAGCTTCGGCCCCAAAACGCCCGACAGCTCGGGTCCCCGACCACCGGCACCATAAGACCCCCCGGTCGCTCCAGAGATTGACCTCACAGCCGACACCCCGCCAGAGAGGGCGGCGACCGTGGGGGTACCAATGGAGGAGCCAGCTGCAGAGGAGCCGGCAGTGATGGAGGAGCCCACAGTGGCAGAGGAGCTCCCTGCCCCTAGTGAACCGACTCCACCTGAGGCGGTCAGGAGCTGGGGCGAGGGGCCATCAGGGACAGCAAGCCCACCACCCGAGAGGACGCCCAGGAGCAGCCTGAACGCCGAGCCGGAGAATGCTGAGGCGGTCGAACGGAGCAGGGCCAGACCAGGGCCGCCCCGGGACTCCATCCTGAATGACGGGTATTGGGTAGAGCGGGTTCTTTCTCCAATTTTCATGCCCGAAGTCCTGGAAGAGCTCAGCCACCTGAAGGCGGGTACATTCTTCCGGGAGTCTATGCGGCCCTTGTCAGAGTAAGTGGTCCTTCCACCCTTTGCTTTTATATTTTCCCTCTTCTCTTTTTTTTTTTTAACCTGGAACTTTCATGCAGCTTGCGCATTCCCTAAAGGCCGCGAGGGAGGTGATCCACGGTGGGAAGGCCCTTCTGCGCGAGGTACAGAAGGAGGCCGAAGATGCCCGACACTGTGCGAAGGCGGCTGAGGGGGCACTAGAGTCAGCCAGAACCGCCTGGGCCAATGAGATAAGGGCCGCCGAGAGCCGAGAGGAGGCCGAGGCCAACCGTCTGCGGGCGGCGCTCCACCAAATGACGGAGGCTGAAAACGCCGTGATGGCCAGAGACCTGCACATCTCTGAGCTGACCCTGGCTATCCAAGAAATTGAGGATCGGGCGGCCGCGGCTGAGGAGAGAGTAGGGTCTGCGGAGGAAAAGCAGCGGCAGCGGAGGAAAAAGCAAGGGCCGTGGAGGAAAAGGCACGGGCAGCGAAGGAGAAGGCGAACCAAGCCGGAGAGGAGGTGAGCCGTGCCCAAGAGGCCGAGAGGGCTGCAGCGGCAGCCCTCGCCGCGGAGGAAAGAGCTCGGGCCGTTGAGGTGGAAGCCGCCATCGTGGCTAGGACCGCCGGAATCATAGAAGAGTACAAAGCGTCCGAGCGCTTTGCAGATGACCTGGCAGAAGCTTCGACGGCGGTGTTTCTTCAAGGGTTCCAGCACGGGAAGGAGAAAATTGCCAGGGACTTGAACATTTCCCAAGCCCTGGAAGTCGAACCAGATCACTTCTCGGATTTGGCCCCCGCCGATGATTAGCCCGCGCCAGCTGAACCGTGAGCTTCCTTGTATTTTCTGTTTTTGCAAGTCCGACGACGTCAGCGTTTTGTAATCACTTCAAATTAATAAAATATCTTTTTCCTCCAAGATAAATTGCCTATCTGCGACTCTTATCCCAAATTCGTTGGTTGATGATGCGCGACCTCTCGGTCCTATTAGTGCCAGGGGATAACTCTCAATTCACGCGTGAATTACTCCATCTTAGCCATCTAGGACCGAAACTCGGGGCCAGGAAAGATGGGTTTCCTAGGGTTGAAGCGCCGGACGTTGGAGGTTGAGGTAGGCGGGTTCCTTAGGACTGATGGCATACCGCTCTGCCAGGGGTATGTTGGGCCTTGCGCCAGGTAGGCACATGGCTTTAGGTGCCGACGGGGGTCGGACTTTATGCTTGGCTGGTCCAGGGCTTTAGGTGCCGGCGGGTGTCGATCTTTATGCCTGGCTGGCCCAGGGCTTTAGGTGCTGACGGGTGTCGGGCTTGATGCCTGGCTGGCCCAGGGCTTTAGGTGCCGACGGGTATCGGGCTTTATGCCTGGCTGGCCCAGGGCTTTAGGTGCCGACGGGTGTCGGGCTTCATGCCTGGCTGGCCCAGGGCTTTAGATGCCGACGGGTGTCGGGCTTCATGCCTGGCTGGCCCAGGGCTTTAGGTGCCGACGGGTGTCGGGCTTTAGCCTAGTGTTGGGGAGATTGGTGAGAATTTGATGCCCCAATCTTATTGATTTTGATGATTACCAAAAGCCATGAGTATATTAAAAGATGTAATGAGTTTATTTACATGAGCAATGAATTTATTTAGAATAATGAATGAATGTTAAAGTATAACTTTAATCAATTTGAAAGTAACTTCAAGCTCCATGTTTAAGCTTTCAAAAAGAAATTTATACTTCATATGATAATCAATGAGTTTTTGGAACATTTCTTGAATTGATTCCTAATGTCAATTTTATTATATTCAAGTCAAAAATTTGATTTAAAATTGATCTGGAACGAATTTCAAGTCAATCAGAAAATTCTCTGATTTTTGATACGTTTCGGAGCCGACTTTAGAGTTTCAGAGTTGACTCCCCTCAGAGTACAGAAATGACTGTCTGTCTCGAGTCGACCCATGTGATTTCTCGAGTCGACCCCCGATTCTGTCGAGCCGACTCCATGACTGTGTGAGTTGACTCCGCTCAGACACCAGAGGTGTGTTTTTCTGAGCATTTCGCGAGTCGACCCCCAACTTTCATGAGTTGACCCCCGACTGTCAGGAGTCGATACTTTATTTTTGATGAGTCGACCCTTTGACTTTCTGAACATTTCTATTTTTAGTATCTCGACTTCGAGCCGACTCGCGGAAAGCATGAGTCGACTCCAGCAAATCTGGGCGAGATTTTTTCGAATGCCAACTCAGCGTCAACGGTAAGATTTTTAATTAACGGCTATTTTTCTTTGTTTCTAACGGCTATATTTTGCAGAATCTATAAATAGAGAAGCCGTTTTCAAATCATACATACATATAGAGAGATATTCACTTCAAAAGAAAAGAAGAGAAAAATCGGAAAAACAGAGCTTCAATTAAAAAAATCTGAGATTCAAATTAGAGTGAAAGAAAAAGAGTGAAATCAAAGGAAGCTCTTTCTGTGCTCAAGCTCAACAATCCAAGGAAGCTTCAGAAGAAAATCCAAGAGCTATTCAAGAGCATCTCAAGTGATTTTCAACACTCAAAGAAAAGAGGAAAAGCTCAAATCAACTCCAACGTACATTCCGTGAAGAATCCGAGCTGAGGCCCGATTCTACACTTCAAAAGAGTTGAGGAAAAGAAGAAAAGAAAAAAGCTCAAAGCCAACCATCTGCAAATCAGGCTTTCCTAAACTTTATTCTTATATTGTTTATCTGCTCATTGAGGAGCTTTGTAACTGAAAAAACAATACTTCTATTCTTTGTGTCTAGTTCAATCTGGGGGATTGAACTAGTTGAGGTAGTCTTACCTCGGTACAAGCTTGGTATAGCTTGGGTTAGGGTTTTTTGTGCTGGTGAGCCCTTGAAAACCAGTTGGGTTCGTTGTGATCCCGGGAAAACAACAAGTTTGAGTTGTGAGCTTGTAAAACAACTCTGCTGTAATCAAGGAAGATTATAGTGTGGACCCAAGTGAATCTTGGGAGTGGACGTAGGTGTTGGATACACCGAACCATAAACTCTTTGTGTTGCCGTGCTTCCATTGACTCTTTCTCTATCTCTATTTTATTCACTGCACTTTGTATTTGTATTGCTATTGCCTTCATTCTTCTTAAGCAAACAATTTTTAAAAGGCTAATTTTTAAAGAACCCAATTCACCCCCCCCTCTTGGGTTGTCATCTGGGCCAACAATTGGTATCAGAGCTAGTGCTCATTAGATTTTGATCACACGATCAAGAGCTAAAGTTCCAAATGGCAACACAAGTTGGATCATTTGCTGAAGGTCATTCTACGAATAGACCTCCACTGTTTAATGGTTCAAATTATTCATATTGGAAAGCTAGAATGAGGATATTCATTCAAGCTTCTGATTATGAGCTATGGGGTGTTATAATTAATGGACCTAGTACACCCACACATGTTATTGATGGCACTATTGTTCCTAAGCCCGAAAGGGACTGAAATGATAATGATAGGAAATGGCACAGCTCAATGCTAAAGCCATGAATGTCTTATATTGCTCTTTAGATGCTAATGAATTAATAGAATCTCCACATGTAATTTCGCAAAGGAGATTTGGGATAGATTAGAGGTTACCCATGAGGGTACCAACAAGTAAAAGAATCTAAAATTAATATTCTTGTTCATAAATATGAATTGTTTAGCATGGAACAATCTGAAACCATTGCATGCATGTACACTAGATTTACAGATATTGTAAATGGTTTGAAAAGTCTTGGTAAGACATATACTAACTCTGAACTTGTTCGAAAATTCTTAGGTCATTACCAAGATCATGGGAAGCAAAAATGACTGCAATCCAAGAAGCAAAGGACCTCAACACTTTACCCTTAGAGGAGCTTCTAGGATCTCTTATGACCCATGAGCTGACTATGAGGCAGCATGTAGAGGAGGACACAAAGAAAAAGAAAGTAATTGCCCTCAAAGCTGCAAAAGAAGAGAGAGCAGCAGTGATGATGATGATGATGATGAAGAAACTGCTCTCTTGGCTAAGAAATTTAAAAGATTCATGAGGAGAAAGAAACCCTTCCACAAGAAGAAATTTGGAACTAAGTGGGAAGGAGAAAAGGATAAGAACAAGGACAAGGACAGAAAAGAGAAAGACCCCTTGACTTGCTATGAGTGTAATAAACCGGGCACTTTAGGAATGAATGTCCTAAACTGAAGAAAGCCTACAAAAAGAAAAAGAAGGCTTATGTGGCGACTTGGAGTGACCGCGAGGAATCTTCTTCCGAAGAAGAAGAACAAAAGGAAGTCGCAAACGTATGTTTTATGGCGGACGACGACGATGAGGTAAGTTCCGACAACCCTTGTGATGAATTTGCTTTGATGAACTATTTGATGCTTTTAATGAACTTGTTGGGGATTTCAAGGTTTTGAAAAAGAAGTACAAGATTTTGAAAAATGAAAATTTAACTTTCATTAAAGAAAAGGAAAATCTTAATAATGAAGTTAAGAAACTTAAAACTGAAAATGAAATTTTGGTAAAAGAGAAAGAATTAATTACCAATGAAATAATAATCTAAGGAAAGAAGTTGAAAAACATAAGAACATAGTTGATAAGTTTACATTAAGCTCAACTAAATTAGACATGTTATTAAATAGTCAAAAAGCAGTTTTTGACAAAGCCGGATTAGGGTATAACACTTTAAGAAAACAAAAATCACTAAAAAATATTTTGTGCGTGCTGGCCAAAGTAATTTACATGCTTTAAATGCAATCAAAAGGACATAAATCTTATGAATGTAAAATGCTGAAACCTAATAAAAACTTAAATGTTAAAGGGAAAAAATATGGGTTCCGAAAGGAACGATATTTGTTGCTACTAACCATGAAGGACCCAAGAAAGCTTGAGTACCTAAACATAAAGTTTGATATCATTGCAGGAATGTCTTGTGGCCAAGAGATCAAAGAGAAAGTGGTATCTTGATAGTGGCTGCTCAAGACATATGACGGGTGACAAAGAAGAATTCATCACTCTTGAAGAAAAGAAAGGAGGAGTTGTTACATTTGGCGATAATGGCAAAGGCCAAATCTTGGGGTTTGGTAACATTCAAATAACTCCCTCCACATATATTGAGAATATACTTTATGTTGATGGTTTAAAGCATAACTTAATTAG
The DNA here is from genome assembly GCA_900491605.1 of Calamus simplicifolius. NCBI lineage: Eukaryota > Viridiplantae > Streptophyta > Magnoliopsida > Arecales > Arecaceae > Calamus > Calamus simplicifolius. The sequence continues at coordinate 495,911 of UESW01004523.1, forward strand.
TATAAGTCAATTATGTGACAGGTTTTAAAGTATCTTTTGAATCTTCTTTATGCACTGTAGCTAATCCCATTGATAATAGCATTGTTTTTATTGAAAATAGAAATGACAATGTATACATGATGACTTAGACAAACTGTCTACTAATAATCATTGCTTAGTTGCTAATGCTAATATGAATGAGATTGGTTGGTTATGGCATCGAAGATTAGGTCACGCAAGCACACACCTGATTTCAAAACTAATTAGAATGGATTTAGTAAAAGGTTTACCTAAATTAGATTTTGAAAATAACAAATATGTGATGCATGTCAGTTTGGAAAACAAACAAGAAGTTCTTTTAAATCTAAAATATTGTTTCAACTTCTAGGCCATTAGAGCTACTCACATGGACCTTTTTGGACCAACTAGAACCACAAGTCTAGGAGGAAAGAAATATGGTCTTGTGATAGTAGATGATTACTCTAGATTCACTTGGGTAATGTTTTTAGCTCACAAAGATGAGACTTTCTCGATATTCATGAAATTCTTCAAGAAAGTAACAAATGAGAAAAACACTACCATAGTGTCTCTAAGAAGTGATCATGAAACTGAATTTGAAAATCACTTATTTGAAAGTTTTTGCAATGAAATGGTATTAATCATAACTTTTCTGCACCAAGAACCCCTCAACAAAATGGAGTAGTTGAAAGGAAAATAGGACTTTAGAAGACATGGCCCGTACCATGCTATGTGAAAGTAAACTCCCGAAATACTTTTGGGCGGAAGCTATTAACACAGCATGTTACATCCTAAATAGAGCCTTAATCAAACCTATTTTAAAGAAAACACCTTATGAATTATGGCATGATAGAAAACCCAACATTAATATTTTCATGCATTTGGTTGTAAATGTTTTGTTCACAATAATGGTAAAATAATTTAGGCAAATTTGATGCTAAATCTGATGAAGGAATATCTTAGGATACTCAATAACAGTAAAGCATATAGAGTATTTAAGAAGAAAACTTTAGTTGTTGAAGAATTCATTCATGTAGTTTTTTGATGAATCTCTAGCAACTCGTTCTGAAAAGTTTGATGATGAAGAAGATACAAACATAATTGAGAAAGATCTTGAAAAATTAAATATTGATGTATCTTTAGATCAAGAACAAGACGCTAAAGATAATGATTCACCTAAGGATGATGATGCTAACACTAATCATAATGATGTAGATCTACCTAGGGATTGGAGATATGCTTATAGTCACCCTAAGGAATTGATTATAGGTGATCCATCTCAAGGAATAAGAACTAGATCATCTATGGAAATATTAGCAATCATCTGTATTTGTATCACAAATTGAACCTAAAACTATTGAAGAAGCTGAAAAAGATAATAATTGGATGTTAGCAATCCAAGAAGAATTAAATCAATTCACTAGAAATAATATAGACTTTAGTAGAAAGACCTAAAAATCATTCTGTTATAGGATCAAAATGGATATAAGAATAAACTAGATGAGAATGGTAGTAATTAGAAACAAGCTAGATTAGTTGCAAAAGGATATAATCAAGAAGAAGGTATTGATTTTGATGAAACCTTTGCATCAGTAGCTAGATTAGAAGCCATTAGACTATTACTTGCATTTGCATGTCACATGAATTTAACTTATTTCAAATGGATGTAAAAAGTGCTTTTCTAAATGGATTTATAAATGAAGAAGTATATGTAGAATAACCACCAGGTTTTGAAGATCACGAATTTTCAAATCACGTTTTTAAATTGCACAAAACATTATATGGTTTGAAACAAGCACCTAGAGCTTGGTATGATAGATTAAGTAAATTCTTAATTGAGAATAATTTTATAAGAGGAAATGTTGATAAAACCTTGTTTTTGAAAAGAAAAGGTAAAGATTTATTAGTAGTTCAAATATATGTTGATGATATCATTTTTGGTGCTACTAACAATCTTCTATGTCAAGAGTTTGCTAAGTTGATGCAGGGCGAATTTGAAATGAGCATGATGGGAGAACTCAACTTCTTCCTTGGACTCCAAGTCAAACAAAGCAAAGAGGGAATCTTTATCAACCAAACAAAGTACACAAGAGAAATTCTAAAGAAGTTTGGTATGGAATCAATCAAACCCCTCGGGACAAGCAATGAGTCCTTCATGTAAGTTGGACAAAGATGAAGAAGGTAAGAAGGTTGATCAAAAATATTATCGAGGTATAATCGGATCCCTACTTTACTTAACTGCAAGTAGACCAGATATAATGTTTGCTGTTTGCTTATGTGTTAGATTTCAGTCTGAACCTAAAGAATCACACTTTGCTGTTAAAAGAATACTAAGATACTTAAGTGGAACTAAAAATGTAGGTTTATGGTATTCTAGAGACTCAACATTAAATCTGATTGCATACACTGATTCTGATTATGCTGGATGTAAGTTAGATAGAAAAAGCACACGCGGTGCATGCCAATTCTTAGGAAGTAACTTAATCTCATGGTTAGCAAAAAGCAAATTCAGTTGCATTATCAACTACTGAAGCTGAATATGTAGCAGCTGAAAGTTGCTGTGCTCAAATCCTATGGATTAAGCGACAACTTGAAGACTATGGTATCACACTTGATAAAACACCTATAAGATTGATAATACAAGTGCAATCAATCTAACTAAAAATCCAATTCAACATTCTAGAACCAAACACATAGAAATTAGATATCATTTTATTAGAGAACATGTTGCAAATAATGAAATATGTCTTGATTATGTCATACTGAAGAACAATTACAGATATATTTACAAACCTTTAAGTGAAGAAAGATTCTGTTATCTTAGAGGAGAGTTAGAGATTTGTGATCCATTAGAATGAATTTGAAACCCCTAAGGAAAGTTTATCTAAAATTCCTTCAAATCCTTGATCTTTAAGGAAATCTTATTTAGAATTCACATCTAATTGATCTATTCAAATCCAATGATTATTTTATCAATTTTTATAATCAATTTTCGGACACATTTCAGAAATTTCATGTTTTTGCTCTGAAATGGTCTCGGAGCCGACTCGATGAGTATCGGAGTCGACTCCAGGTTTCTACTGAAACTCTCGAGTCGACCCCTTCTCGGCGCGAGTCGACTCCACTTCGGGATAGTTTTTATGTAACTGTCCGGAGTCGATCCCTCGCTTTGCGGGAGCCGACTCAAAGTGGTCCCAGGTTGATTTATCTAGGGCAGAGTCGACTCGCCGTTCATTTCTAATCGTCTCAATCTCTCAAAATACTCTCTCCAAAATTCTTCTAGACCTTCCAAATTCCCAAGAATCCATGATTAACCCTTCCAATAGATCAATGGCCCCTAAAACTCGAGGTTCTAACCTTAGTACGGCCGGAGTAAAGAGGAAGAGAGCGGTGAGGAAGACCGTGAGGCGTCCGGTTCGTGAGCCTTCACCAAGCACGGATTCAACCTCATCCTCCTCGACCCCTAATGCTTCTCCATCTACGGCTCCATCACAGGTAGATAGACTTGCAGATAGAATCATAACTACCGGGAGGAAAGTAGATTTTGAATTGTTTGAGGCTGAGGGATTTCTTTTAGGAAGACAGCTGATTGAGATGGGTTGGGAAAAGATTTGCTCCTTAGATTGTCCTACATATCCCGCCCTTGTCAAGGAATTTTATAAGAATCTAGAGGAGATAATGGTCTTATAAGCATTGTGAGAGGAAATAAAATTTCAGTGACTGTAGAGCTCTTCAAGATTGTTGGATCTACCTATGTCGGTACATCTACGTTTTCTTCTGAGGACAGATGCCCAGCTCTTTCTAGACTACTTAACCGGGAGGTTGTCGGTTTTGAGGAAGTTTTTGCTAATCAGTTATCCTTAGAACTGAGACTGCTCCACAACATCTGCAGTAGAATCCTATTCCCAAAGATTGGGAGGTTTGATTATGTGTCAGAAAGAGATATTTTTGTAATGGATGCAATTGTGACGGGTAAACCCATTAACCTTCCTAGTATGATTTTATGGTATATTGCCGACTGTGGAGGTAAGAGAAAATCAAGTTTGCCCTATGGCATGATCCTCAC